>CM023099.1:37249163-37538684 GCA_013103745.1 Gardenia jasminoides
TGAATGCATTGGAAAGATCTTTCCCAGATAATGCCAATGGGTAGAATACTCCTAACCAGTCGACTTCCCATGATGGCTTTGGAAATCAACCAGAATGTCACAATTCACCATCTTCAGCGACTCACTGATAAGGAGAGCTGGGAGTTACTGCAGAAGAAGCTACCTGAAGGGGTATCGTTTACAGTGATGGGGATGCAATATTGCAGGGGACTACCTCTCACAATCGTTACAGTAGCTGGAATTCTTTCTAAATTGGAGAAGATGGTTGGATAGAGATCGCTGAAAGACTAAGCTTAAATGCTGTTTGTGCTACAGATCAGTGCATGGATGTATTAGAGCTGAGTTACAGACATTTACCTGAATATCTAAAGCCATGCTTTCTCTACTTTGCAGCATTTCCTGATCAAGAGATTCCGTTTTGGAGGTTGATGAGTTTATGGATCGCTGAAGGATTTGTCCAGTGAGATGAAGAGCTTGGAGGATGTAGCTGAGGACTACATATATGAACTGAAAACAGAAGCTTGGTTATACCAAGAAAGATCCCTAGGTGGTGTTAGAACTTGCCCATTCATGATTTGTTGCACGAGTTTTGTTTGGAAAAAACCAAAAGAAAATTTTCTGCAGTTTCTAAATGGGGATGACGAGCTATCCACATTTGATGAGCCACCTAATCTGCAGGGTTATGCATTTATTCAAGGCAGGGGTATTTTGCGAACTCAAGGGCTATGTTGTACACGTGTCTCTCTAATGTTCTACGCTCAGACGGTTGAGATTTCGGAGGTGGTTTCCCTAAATTCCTACTTATCTTTTTCAAACGTCTGAGAGTCTTGGACTTGGGACAATTTCATCTAGGTGAACTTCAAGTGAGATAGAGTTGCTTTCTGAGTTGAGGTGCCAGCAATTCGTCTTTCAGTCAACTCCATCCCACCATCAATAGGCAATCTCTCCAATTTAGAAACTTTAGGTCAAGCCGACGGAAACACCCTGCCAGATACTATTTGGAATTTGACGAAATTGAGGCGATTTGAGGTAAGAAATGGTTTTACTAATTTGACCGAAAACCTGGGGAGATTACATAGACAGCTTCTGTTGTGAATCTTCTTTTGGTAGAGCACGAAAGATATTGCAAAATTTCCCAAACATCCAAAACTAAAGTGCAAGCTGTTCAAACATAATGGTGTGATACTGTGGCAATGGACTTTCTAGCCAATTGGAATCACTCAAGCTCATACTAGATCTCGAAGGTACCATCTTGGGTTTCGTTTTCAGTCGGTCAGTCTAAAGAAGTTAAGTCTCTCAATTTCCGCTGGGTGAAATTCCAACGATTGGAAACTGCAATCTTGAGGTGCTCAAATTAGAATTTGAAATCTCTCGGCAGGATACATGGGACATGGGATTGGAGTTTCCTAAGCTCGAATACTTAAAACTGGTAGGTTTGGATATCTGAATGGACATGCTCATCTGATCAGTTTCCGCGTCTGCAGAAATTAGTCTTGGTTCAATGCTGGAACTGATAGAAGTCCCTTCTTGTTTTGGGAAGTCTCAACTCTTGAAATGATTAAGGTGTGGCTGCTCAAAGTCGGTTGTTAGTTCACTTCGGAGATTGAGGAAAAGAGCAAAGACTCAAATGAGGATTTCCAGATTTTGTTTGAGGAAGAACCAAATTTGTACTCTATTTATGTGTTTTGATCATCAAAGAGTTTCATCATAGGTTGGCACAGATTTAGAGATAACGTGATTACTATGTATTTTGCTTTTACATTTGATAGTGGTGAATTGTACATTTTTCCTCCACAATAATGTGTTCAAAGTCCACTAATAATATCGCATGAGGTGTATTTGACATGGCAAGATTTATTTAACAGGACATGGAGTATCATTGCAATTTAGGATACCATACTTCTATGTAAAGTTGCAATTTTACTGCTGAAAGGATAATGTACGGTTACCTTCCTCAACTTTTGTATTGATACATTTCATATTGAACCAAAATTGTTTACTCATGATATCAATATACTTAAATCATAATATTCCAATTTTGTATATTCAAGTTGTTAAGCATGAAAGTGAATGTGGACATCAAGCACTGGAAACAAGTTTATAAAGATCAATAAACTAAATGATCTAAACTATAACATCAATTTTTAGAAGGGCATCACAATGAATGAATTGACCCTGTTTTATTATAGTAATTCTAAGACACTTGCTATGCTGTGTGTTCATCCTTTTATTAGCTAGAGCCTTAAGTATGCTTTCTTCGAGTTGGAGTAGAACTTAACATTTGGAAAGATGAGATTGATCAAAATACTAAAGGTTTTTATCTACTTCAGTAATTTGAATGGTATACACAAGATCAATACCTTGGAGGTACTTCTTTATCGTTTATTATTTTATTTTTGGCTAATGTAAACAAGTCCTCATAGTGCAGTTGGAATCCATTGATGATTCATAAATTGAATATAAAAACAATTCATTTTTTTTTTCTTTGGACTTGAGGGAATAAAGTTTGTATTTTTGCATAAATATTATTTCCATGCTCTAGTATTATGATTGTTCATATTATATGAGTTCAGTCTGTTAATGTTTGACGAAGTTGTTCAAGATGAAGTGAGAACCCCATCTTGTAATTAGATAGATGTATATCCATGGAATATGAACTCTTTGCTAAATTTTGAGCGTTAATTCTGGTAACAACGGGGTTCTAATATTCCATCACACGTAATTGTTTCTAGTTGAGTTACTTGAGTATTCAGTAATTGGTATTGCAATTTCCTTAGATTGTTGGATTTTTCACTTTTCCACTTATTTCTACTTGTAGTTTTTTTCTTTTTTATTTTTTGCAATTCCTTCATATGTACTTTTTTCATTTGTACTTATTTCTAGTTGTTTATGTATGAATGTAAACAAGTCTTCGTAGTGCAGTTAGAATCCATTGATGATTCATAAATTGAATATAAGAACAATTTCCATTTTCTTTCCTTCAACTTGAGGGGATAAAGTCTGTATCTGTGGATTGTTCGCTTGCTCTAATTGTTCATATCATACTAGTTCAATCTGCTAATTAATGTTTTGATGAAGTTGTTCAACATCAAGTGAGAGGGGGCAAAGGATGGGTGGGATGGTACTACGGGACAGAAGTATAAGTCAAAGGTATGGGGTGGTTCCAGGTTCAAAACCTCCTACTACCTAGAAAAACAAAAAAGAAAATAAAGTAATAACCTAGTCTTGTAATTAACTAGATGTATATCCTTCGAATATGACTCTTTGTTAATTTTTGAGTGTTATTTCCGGGAATATTGGGGTGTTAATATTCCATCTCATATAATCATTCTAGTTGAGTATTCCATTTGGTCATTGAAATTTCATTCAATAGTTGGATTTTTTTTTTCTTTTCACTTACTTTTATTTGTACTTTTTATTTTTTTCATTTCATCCATATGTAAATCACCTTTATTTATCTTCATTTGCATTTTCTTTGTGTTTTTAATTATTAAACTATTTCATAAGAGTATTAATATTTTGACAGATTATAAGTAAAACCTGGGGCTTTGGTAATAGCTTTTGTTGACTAAATTATTATTTTTTTTTAATTTGAGAAAATATCTCAATGTAAAGTGCAAATAAATATGAGCATGTGGGTTGATCTGGGGGAGTTTGGTGTATATTGAATACATTATATAGTGTACAAAATGGAATTACAAAGGAGTAGAGTGGAAAAATCCTAATAGCAATTACTAAGGGTCACTTGTATTTTAATATTCAAGCTGACCAGGTCCATGTGCGCAGAAATTAATGGAATGAATTCAATCTAAGTCAAATGATGTATATAATCCCATGTAAATAGTAATTGATTATAATATGACTATTATAAAGTTGTATAAATGATTTGTGATGAACTATGATATGCACAAAGTGTTACCACCACGTTGCATTCGCAACTATTTGTGCCCTCTCCATTGTAAGTTCCGCATTATGGAGATCAGAATTTCCAAATTTTTGTGAGGAAGGACCAATTTGTTGGAGATCGAATTTCTAGATTTTGTCCGAGGAAGGACTTGTACTTAGAGGTGGCCACGGTTCCAAAACCATGGTTTGATTTAAAACCGACCACTCGGTTCTTTACTAAAGGTAGAATCAGAATCAACCCTTATAAAGATAGTTAGTTACAGTTCACGGTTCTTGAACCTTGATTCACGATTTTAGTTCTAGTTCCAATTCTTTTAGTTACATTAAAATACTTATTATTACAAAATTGATTTTAAGTAAAATATGACAATGACTGTAAAAAAAATGAATTCTATTGTATTATAATTTGGCAAGAAAAAATGCGTATATTCTTGATTTAGCAAATTGCTATTTTTTGATTTAGTGACAATTATTTTCTTGATCCTTTTAAAAAATAACTTTTTGTGAATATATCATAATGGCTAGTCAAGCTCAAAATATCATAAAGTGCTAGTTTAATACTTTGATTAATATAACTTTGGCACTTTGAATAGATTGATTTGAATCTAAATCAATTATTGCTATATTTACTAATAAATTGGGATAATAAGTTAGTGGACTAAAATAGATGCTATTGGTATTGAGTGATGACTATTAGAATTAAATTGTAAATTGAGTCAAAATGCCCATCTATTCAGAATATAAGTGTATTTTTAGATGGTTTGTTCCGATTTTTTTTTTGAATTGAATCATAATCTTTAGTGACGATTATGGTACCGATTCGATTTCTCAAACCTGGTTTAGATTCGGTTCTACAAACTATCATGCGGTTCCGATCCAGTTTCGGTTCAAAGTTAAATCATGGCCACCCTTATTTGTACTCTCTTCATGGGTTTTGACCATCGGCCAGTTTCATGGGTTTGCTCAGATTTAGGTAGACGCAGCCAACACGATTACTGTGTATTTTGCTCTTACATTTGTATTTTGATTGAAATGATTTGACACTTTTCTCTACACTAATGTCACCCCAAAATCACCCAATAACGAACTTTTTATTTTGGCTATATATCACGTGAGGTTTGCTGGACCTGGTACCACTAGTGCACTATGTACATATCAGATAAATGAAATCAAAATTCAAATTTATATACAAATTATGCAACAAGCATTTAAAAAAAAAAACACAACAGTCAATGTTGAAAACATTGATCTAACAATAATGTACGTACATAAATTCTCGTAACTAGATGGACAAGGACAACAACTGGATCACTATTGAGGGAAATTGGAGGATTTGTATATCTTAAAAAAAAAAATAGTATTCTGTTCCAATTACTGTTGCACTTGGTGGAATTGTGACTTCAAATCACTGAAAAATTTCTTTTAACTTTTTATATAGAAAATTGGGTAAATTATTAGTAACCACCTATGATTTTGCATATTACCATACTTCTTTTCTAATATTTTATAATATCCACATTATTTACACGTGATCTTACATAGAGTAGAAGATGAACGAAAAGTACATCTAGATTTGGGTACCATAATTGATTTAGACACCCTCCTAAATTGCGAATGATAAAATTAGGATATTCACTTAACTTCATATGATTTAGTACAAATATCTACCTAATCTTCATTTATTTAATACTAACATTTTAACTAATAGTTTCATTCATCTGGGTAGGATAATTGATCAAGCACCCACCTGAAATGCGTATCATAAAATTATAATATTCACTTAACTCTATATGATTTAGCATAAATATCTACCATTACTAACATTTCAACTAATAGTAATGTTACGGAACCTGCTCTTCGTCAGGTTTCCCTCTTTACATTATGGGAGCTTTTTTGGAAACTTCAAAACGTTAAGAAAGTCATTTTGGCAGTACGCGAAACCACGTGGGAGTTGCTGGCTATTTAGCCTACAAAGTTAAAAGTTTTGGTGTTGGCGGTGGAATCTTCCACATTAACAATGACCCTGATGGCATTGTATTAGCATTGCAGAAAGTGCAAAGAAAAAGGTGGAGACAAGTGAAAGTGCAATCAATCTGTAATGCAGTGATTGGTGGGAGAGGTAATCCGGAGCTAGAAAGTAATTGTTTTATTGGTTGAAGATATTGTAAGTTTTTGTCTGATACTTTCTGCGAATGTTACTTTCTTTTGTCCAAGATGAAAGGGCTGGTCCTATTTGAATCGTAAATTTTCCTATTTTTTGTTAAAAAATAAAAAGAAAATATTACAATCTGATAGAAAGGATGAAATAAAAAGATGATTAAAAAATATATTTACTGAAGAGGCAAGAACAGCTTAATTTTCAGCAGCATAAATTACTTCCTGGAGTTCGTGTTCACTGAAGTTGGGAAAAAAAAAAAAAAGAAGGTAAAGTTTCAAGTGTCTTCCCATGCTGCTGCAGAGGATAGAAGGATCAAAAATGGAGTGTGCTTTCATTGATAGAGTCTTAAATGCTCTGGAGGGTCTGGCAAAAGATCTGCAAGTAGAAACTCATCTGTGGACGAGGCTGCGGATGGATCTAAGACTTCTGAGAACATTTGTTTTGTGTGCTAGCAAGTACTGGTGGAGCAGCAATCATTCGATCAGTCGGGAATCCCTTGGATGTTTAATGCGTAGCATATTGCTCTATTTTAAATCTGATGAAAATGCAAGTCTTGGATCTCTGTTGCATAGCCTTAAAGATGCAGTAACGCGAATAGGAAAGGAGTTAGACTCCATTCGTCTTGGAGCAGAGGAGCGATTCTATCCTCCATCTGGATCGGGGTTAGACTCGGTTAATCTTGTAGTAGGGGAACCAGTCTATCCTCGATCTCACATGAAAGCTTATTTTATTGGGATGGTGGAAGATGTTCGGGGAAGCTTATGGTCTTTCACACTAAAAATCAGCAGTTCCTATTCCTACATCATCGCGTTGGGTTACTCCTTGCAGTCCAGAGACGAACTTATGGAATTCATTGACTCGCTGTTGGCAAATGTGGAAGATCTTGTCGACTTGGACGACTTGAGCGATGTCGACTTGCGAGCTCTGATCTCAAATCTTAAAGAGAAGCTGGTATTCTTCAAAAGATTCATTCTCTTTGCAGAATTGAAAGGGTTTCAGCACAGGGAGTTGAAGGTTCTCTTGACTCATCTGGAACTTGGGGCAGTCAATGCGGCAGCAAGAGTCTTTTTCATTTGTACAGGTCGCAAAAGGGATGAGACCGTGCGTGAAGAAATGAAAACAGAGATTTCTGAAGTGCTGCAAAAGATCATAACTGTTGGACCCCATATCCTTGACAGCTACAGCAAAGTCTTGACAGCTACACACTGGACAAGGTCATCCAACATTCTAAAGCACAGCAGACCTGCATTGAGGGACAATGTTCCTTTTCTCCAGGACAATCTTGATGAGCTACTATACCGTGATGCGGTGTTCATTATGCATTTCAATGAGAAGGAACAAATACAGCTGCTCTATAAGGGACTACGATTCTTAAGAACCATTTTTACGAAGTACCCAGAGCAATATAATAGGCTTCATGAAAAAGTGAAGGATCTCATTAGAGCGGCAACCTACCAGGCAGGAATCATAGCTTGCCTACTTTTTTTACACGATTTGAGAGAAGACTTGGCCACGGAATTTGATTCGGCACTTTTCAACTTTGCGGGAAAGGTTAAGCTTGTAAAAGTAATCACATCGATATTCATCTTTCCAAGGAACAATGAGCTTGGCTTTATGGATTTTCTCCTAGATAATCTGAAAGGGCTGGAAAGTTGTGGGCATGATTCGATTGCTTTTGCAATGGACCAAATTCAAACTATCCAAGAAGATCTTGTATCAGTAAGATCTTTCTTGAAGATCAGTGTGGACCAGAGCGACCAAGGCCTTCGGAGCCAGGTTATTGGGGCGGCGCACAAGACCCGGTCGATGGTTAGATCCTTATTCATTGGAGACATTCCTGATTTTAGGTCTCCAACCATATTCGATTCAATCAGGGAAGAACTTAAAGAGATTACTATCGCTAAGATCGACGCCCTGAAGATTGGTGACAACAAGTATAGATTGGAAGCCCATAGTGCAAGCAGGACAACCAACAAAGTTCGGGTGAGGTTGGAAGATGAAGCCACAATAATTCACAAGCTTACAAGAGGACACAAGCAATTGGGGTTTGTTTCCATTGTTGGTATGCCTGGAATAGGCAAGACAACTTTGGCCCAAAATGTTTATAATGATCCTGCAATTAGATGCTTTCATATCCGTGCATGGTGTACTGCTTCTCACCTCTATCAGCAAAAAGATTTGCTGCTTCAGATTTTGAGTTGTATGGATGCTGACCTTTTTGATGATCAGCTACAAAGGAAAAAACACCACTCTGATGATGAATATTCAAAGAAGAATGAAGATGAGTTGGAAGAAAAGCTAAAGCAACGTTTGCTGAAAAACAGGTATCTCATTGTTCTTGATGACGTGTGGAGTAGCGAGGCTTGGAATGCGTTGGAAAGATCTTTCCCGGATGATGCCAATGGAAGTAGAATCCTCCTAACCAGTAGACTTCCTATGGTGGCTTTGGAAATCAACCACAATGCTATAATTCACCATCTTCAACGACTCACTGATAAGGAGAGCTGGGAATTACTGCAGAAGAAGCTACCTGAAGAAGAAGGCTATCCTTTGGTGCACAGTTGTCTTGGGATGCAGATAGCCAGACATTGTCAGGGGTTACCTCTCACGATAGTTACGGTTGCTGGAATTCTTGCTAAATTGGAGAAAGATGGTTGGATAGAAATCGCGGAAAAACTAAGCTTGAGTGCTGTTTGCTCTAAAGATCGGTGCATGGATGTATTAGAGCTGAGTTACCGACATTTACCTGAATATCTAAAACCGTGCTTTCTCTACTTTGCAGCATTTCCTGAAGACCAAGAGATTCCATTTTGGAAGTTGATCAGTTTATGGATCGCTGAAGGATTTGTCCAGAAAAGTGAGATGAAGACCACGGAGGATGTAGCTGAGGACTACATATACGAACTGAAAAGCAGAAGCTTGGTTATGGTTTCTAAAGAAAGATCCCTAGATGGTGTTAGAACTTGCCGCATTCATGATTTGTTGCACGAGTTTTGCTTGATAAAAACCCAAAAAGAAAATTTTCTGCAGTTTTTACCTGGGGATGTTGAGCTTTCCACCTTTGATGAGCCATGCAACCTGCAGAGGCTATGCATTTTTTCAGGGCAAGATATTTTTGCCAACTCAAGGTTATGTTGTACACATGTGCGCTCTCTAATGTTCTATGCTCAAGAGGATGAGATGGTCCGAAATGGTTTTCCTAAATTCCTACTTATCTTTTTCAAACGTCTGAGAGTCTTGGACTTGGGACAATATCATCTACATGGTGAACTTCCAAGTGAGATAGAGTTGCTTTCTGAGTTGAGGTACTTGGCGATTCATCTTTCAGTCAACTCCGTCCCATCATCTCTAGGCAATCTCTCAAATTTAGAAACTCTGATTGTCGAGGCAGACAGAAATGCTCTGCTGCCAGTTACCGTATGGAATTTGAAGAAATTGAGGCGACTAAAGGTAAGAAATGGTTTCACTTTTGTTTTGGCTGAAGAGAACCTGGGGAGTTTACATAATTTATACAGCATTTCTGTCGTGCACCTTTCTTTGGTACAAAGCAAAAAGATGTTGAAAAGATTCCCAAACATCCGCAGACTGAAATGCAAGCTCTTCGAATCTGGGGAATATAATGGGGATTGTAATAAGATTATGGCAATGGACCTTCCAAGCCAATTGGAATCACTGAAGCTCGTGCTAGATCACTCGAGATGGTGCCATCTTGAGTTTCGTTTTCAGTTGAGCAGTCTAAAGAAGTTAAGTCTGTCACATTTCCGCTGGAGTGAAATTCCAACGATTGTGAAACTGTGCAATCTTGAGGTGTTCAAATTAGATAGTGAAATCTCTGTGCAGAAAACATGGGACATGGAAGGATTGGAGTTTCCTCAGCTCAAATACTTAAAACTGGAACAGTTGCGTATATCTCGATGGAAATGCTCATGTGATCAGTTTCCGCGCCTACGGAAATTAGTCTTGATTGAATGCTGGAGACTGATAGAAGTCCCTTCCTGTTTTGGGGAAGTTTCAACTCTTGAAATGATTGAGGTGCACGGCTGTTTAGAGTCGGCTGTAAGTTCACTTAAGGAGATTGAGGAAGAGCAAAAAGACTCTGGAAATGAGGATTTCCAAATTTTTGTTTGAGGAAGAATCAATTTGTACTCGTGTGTTTTGATCATCACAGACAGTTCCATAGTTGGCATAGATTTTTTGGTAGAGATAACCAGCATGATCACTATGTATTTTGCTTTTACATTTGATAGTGATGACTTGTACCTTTTTTTTTTGTCTTCCACAAAATGTGCTCAAAATCCCCTAACAATATTATGGCGTGAGGTGTATTTGACGTGGCAAGGTTTATTTAAAAAGACATGGAATATCATTGCAATTCAAGGTACCAGTTTATGCAAAGTTACAATTTTACTATTCAAAGGATTGTGTACGTTATCCTTCCTCAACTTTTGTATTCATGCTTTTCAGATTTAACCAAAAAATTGTTTACTCATGATATCAATATACTGAAATCATAATATTCCAATTTTGTGTACGCGAGTTGTTAAGAATGAAAAGTGAATGTCGACATCAAGCACTGGGGAAACAAGTAGAGTTTGTAAAGACTGATAAACTAAATGATATCCCTAGAACATCAATTTTTAGAAGGGCATCACAATAAATGAATTGATCTATTTTATTATTGTAATTCTAGGTAACTTTCTATGCTGCGTGTCCATCATTCTCTCCTACCCACTTTTTCACGGGAATTTTTATAAACTAGAGTCTAACCCTATTTGATAACCCAATTCAACACTAAAATCTATTGGGTTTAGATCTTAACATGTTTAGTTGTGTTTGATTACTAAAAATTAAACATCTGAATTAATTAAATGGCATTGAATTTTCTAAACAAAACTAGTTTCTACAATAAGTGATAAACTATTTATTTATCACTAAATATGATACAAATTTAGATATATCATATTTAGTACTTAACAATTTAGTAACTTAATGGATTGATTTTAGATTTTAGATTTTAGTCTTCAAACTCAGTTTTATCAAACACAATGCCTTTTTTTTTTCTCTAATTTGGAAGTAAAATCAATGGTGGAAAATTTTATAGCATCATCGAATTTTAAAATTTGGAAAGATGAGATCTGATCAAAATACTAAAGGTTTTTACATTTGCTTCAGTAATTTGAATGGTATACACAAGACCAATACCTTAGAGTAATTCTTTCGCTTTTTTTGTTTACCATTTCATAATAATAATAATATTATTATTATTACTACTACTTTTATTATTATTGCTAATGTAAACAAGTCCTCGTAGTGCAGTTAGAATCCGATGATGATTCACAAATTGAATATAAGAACAATTTTTATATTTCTTTCCTTCGACTTGAGAGGATAAAATTTGTATCCATGGATTGTTTGCTTGCTCTAATTTTTCATATCATACGAGTTCAATTTGGTAATGTTTTGATGAATTTGTTCAACATCAAGTGAGGGGGGCAAGAATGTGTTGGGTAGTATTATAGGAAGGAAGTATAAGTCAAAGGTATCGGGTAAACCTCTCACTTACCTTAGAAAAATAAAAAAAGAAAATAAAGTAATAACCCAGTCTTGTAATTAACTAGATGTATATCCTTTGAATATGAACTCTTTGTTAATTTCTGAGTGTTATTTCTGGTAATGATGGGGTGTTAATATTCCATATCACATAATCGTTTCTATTTCAGTATTCCATTTGGTAATTGAAATTTCATTAGATAGTTGGATTTTTCTTTTTTTTTTTCTTTTCATTTATTTCTATTTGTACTTTTTATTTTTTTTTCATTTCTTCCATATGTTAGTCACCTTTATTTATCTTGATTTGCATTTTCTTGGTACTTTTAATTATTAAACTATTTCATAACGGTATTATTTTTTGACAAACTAAGTAAAACACAGGGCTTGGGTGTTAGCTTTTGTTGACTAAAGTATTTTTTTTTAATTTGAGAAAATATGTCAATGTAAAAATGCAAATAAATATGAGCATGTGGGTTGATATGGGGAGTTTGGTGTATATTGAGTACATTAAATAGTGTATAAAACGGAATTACTAAGGAGTGCAGTGGAAAAATCCTAATAGCAATTACTAAGTGTCGTTTGATAAAATTGAAATCGAAATCAAATCTAAATTCATTAAGTGATTGAATTGTTAAGTACAAAATCTAATACATTTTAATGTATATCACATTCAATGATAAGTGAATAGTTTATCACTTATTTTTTGAAACAAGTTTTGCTTAAAAAATTTAGTGCCACTTAATTCATTCGATATTCTATTTTCGGTTATCAAATGATCAAGCGTGTTAAAATCTGAATTTATTAAGTTGAAGTACTGAATTGAATTATTAGACGGTGCCTAAGGGGCACTCGTATTTTAATATTCATCTCATCTGATCAGTTTGTGTTTGCAAAACTTAATATGAGATGAATTCCATTCAAGTCAAATGATGTATACAATCCCACATAAATAGGAGTTGATTATAATATGACTGTTATAAAGTTGTATAAATGATTTGTGATAATTCGTTTGGATTCCTTGTTTTTGGGCTGTTTCTAAAATACTTGTTTTTCACATTTCAAATGTTACAATAATACACCAATAAAAATAAATCCAAAAATATCAATCCAAAGTTCAAACAAATATTTCAAAAAAAGTCACACATCCACAATCAAATAAAAAATTATCCCTTCTTCTTCCACCCTTTTCCCACCACCATCATCCACCACCTACCGCCAACCCCACCTCTTGCTCCCCCTGTCTCTCCCCTCTCTCCCTTCCTCCTCCCCTCTCCTCCCTCTTCCCCCGCTCTTTTACAATTTGCACACATGTTAATCCAAGACTAAGCAGGACATATATCTGCGTGAAATTTCTGAGGAGATGCAGGGCTGAGGCCATGTGGCTGATTAGTTTGTATTTCTGACTATCAGAAATGCTTGAGTGGGGCTTGGAAGGCTCGATGATTCTTGGCCCTTGATTCCAGACATGGGAAATAGAATTGTGTTTACTTGGAATGTGATGATTGCAGAATGTTGCAAGATGATTATTGAGATGAAAGCTGTCGGTCCTTTTCAAGATATGACTAAGGTTGGTTTTAAACTTATATGAGTAACACTGGAAAGTGTGTTAAGTGCTATTGCAGGCCTGGCAAGCTCTGAATTTCGTGTCTACGTACATGCCAAGGCGATGAAAAGGGGGCGGGAGAGAGGGGGAAGAGGGAGGCAAGGGGAGGAGGGAGGGAGAGAGGGGCGAGAAAGAGTGGGGAGGAGGAGGTGTGGGTGGCGATAGGTGGCGGTGGGGTAGGTGGTGGTGGATGGTGGTGGTGGTTTAATTTTTCAAAAAAAATAGTCTAAATAAATTTTTAAATTTAAAAATGCTTTCAAAATATAATTCAAAAAATATTCTCAAAAATACCACAAAAACATTTATAAGAATTGTATTTCATATCTCAAATGTTATAGTAATGTTTTTGAAAAACAATCCCAAAAATAACTAATTCAAACCTAGCCCATCTGTTCAAAAAGTGTCACCTCCATTGCATTGACAATTATTTGTGCCCCTCTGCTATTGTAAGTTCACGTATGGAGATTAGAATTTCCAGATTTTGCCTGATTTTGCCTGAGGAAGAAGCAATTTGTACTCTCTTCATGGGTTTTGACCATCGGCCAGTTTCACGGGTTGGCCCAGATTTAGGTAGATATGACTAGAAGTGGCAGAATGGATATGCAGATTTAGGTAGATATGACTAGAAGTGGCAAAATGGATATGTGGATCATGGCCAACACGATTACTGTGTATTTTGCTCTTACATTTGTATTTTGATTAAAATGATTTGATACTTTACACTAATGTCACCGCAAAATGGTCCAATAATAAACTTTATATTTTGGCTATATATCGCCGGGCATCTGTTGTCAGATAAATGAAATCGAAGTTTCAATTTTATATAGAAATTATGCAACAAGCATTTGAAAAAAAAAAAAAAAAACACAACAGTCAATGCTGAAAACATTAATCTAACAATAATGTAGGTACTTCGTAAACTCTCATAACTGGATGGACAAGGACAACAACTGGGTCACTATTGAGGGAAATTGGAGGATTTGTATATCTTAAAAAATAGTATTCTATTCAAATTAATGTTGCCAACTTGGTGGAATTGTGACTTCTAACCAATGAAAACTTTCTTTTAACTTTTTATGTAGAAAATTGGATAAATTACTAGTAACCACCTATGATTTAGTATATTACTATATTGCTTTTCTAATATTTTATAATATCCACATCACTTATACGCGATCTTATGTAAAGTAGAAGATGAATGAAAAGTACATGACAGGTGTTGAGCTTGTGCAATAATAATTAATAAACCTAACTTGCCAATAAAATAACCAAAATCCAATTCCAGGTACTGGAGCAGGGACTCCGGATGTGCAATGGGTTACTAGTTTCACCCTGATTCCAAGGAGTATATTTGATCCGATATATCAGAATTGAACTAACTTGTGTATAGTGGCAAATAGGGACTCCGGATGTGCAATGGGTTACTAGATTCACCCTGATTCCAAGGAATATACTTGATCCGATATATCAGAATTGAACTAACTTGTGTATAGTGGTAAATAGGGTCGCCGGGACTGGGGGAAAATTCGTTTCTTTCTCAAGCACAGGGAAATGGGGGGATTTTGAGGATTAAATGCTAACAAAATATCAACTAATTAACCAACTATGAAAATAATTAAAAGAGATAGTTAATGGGAAAACTCTAGCCAAGGATACACTTCAGAAATGGTTCAAATAACTGATCATTGATGCAAATATAATTCCAACATTCATTGACAAACAGGTTTTTAATTGCCGATACGATCTGACAATTATTTTCTGCTTATTATATCGATTCTCCTTATTGTATCAACGTGATTACTATGTATTTTGCTTTTACATTTGATAGTGGTGAATTTTACATTTTTTCCTCCACAATAATGTGTTCAAAATCCCCTAATAATATTATCGCGTGAGGTGTATTTGACATGGCAAGGTTTATTTAACAGGACATGGAGTTTCATTGCAATTCAAGATACCATACTTTTATGTAAAGTTGCAATTTTACTATTATAAGGATAATGTACGCTTACCTTCCTCAACTTTTGTATTGATACCTTAAATCCTGTACATAATGAAGATGTTTTACGTCAAAGTCTAAATATAGGCCATGGAGCAAACACGTACCTCATGATACAGATCTCCTAAGAATTGAACAAAATTTTCATGTCCAAGTGACCTTCACTATCCTTGCCAAAAAGTTACTCTAGGAGTTCTCCCTCCTCTACAGAACTTGGAAACCTTCAATCCACTTCTCATTCCATCTCTATGGCGAGCTCCTTGCTTGTTATGCGTCTGCATCAGGGCCATCACTTCCACAAATTCCTGTGTCTATTCCTCTGCTCAGGAGTAGCAAAATTTCATACTTCCAGGATCAGTGCAAGAGAAAGGCAGCAAACATGCTTTGCACATTGCACATAACTACATACTCTTTCACTGGATTGACAAAATGTACACATATAGGCAACTGTATGAAGTACATTGTGATGACAAAAAGAAAAATATTATTACATAATTTCTAGATTTAGCACCTAAAACTATATTTACAAGAGAACTTTGATTACCTTAGAATTGCCAGGGACATTTTTAAGGCCTCAATTCTGCAATTTGCAACTTCTGATTTCAAAAGGTAAAGAATTCCCCAGAATTCTACATAGTAGTTTGACTATCAATATAGTAATAAACCGTACAGTTGAACCAGATACAAGATTATCATTTGCAAATAGTTTTGCTAATCTTTTTTTTTTTTTTTTTCATTTTTTTGCCTTCCAAGCATGATACACGTGTAGAATTGTTAAAGAATATATTGCACTTGTGGAATTGAATAATTATGCAAACTATTAGCATTACATCTCTCTCACTTTCCATATGGAGCCCATTCAATGCTGTCCAGAATGCCAAAATAGATATAGACCAATGAAATAGATTTGTTATCTTAATATTGGTCAAAGCGAAGGAAACAGATTCATCATCTCAATGATTGGTCAATATTTGATTTGGAGCAAGCCAACATTTCGATCGAACTCACATCAGTCAGCATATAGGCTATCATATAATTTTGAATTATTCATCAATTAATTCTTTCTGATTCTGGGACAGCTAAAAAAAAGTATCTATATTCTCTACAAATCTGCATAACAAGTAACATAAAGGTGGCCATGGAAACGTTAACCAGAGGTATAAAGATGCCTTCATACTTACTGAGACTAATGAATGAAGGACAAACAGAAGTATCTAAAACATAGAAATTAGCCTTTCAAAAGAATGGTGTGTGGAACGTCTAGAAGCTTATGTAGATTAATAACTGATACATACACATCAAATCTACCCATCATTGTCAGGATCAAACATTTTGAAGGCAACTGAAAAACTTGATTCTGGTATGTTAAGTGGTGTAACAAAAAAAGTATACCTGTAATAACAAAATGCAGAATCAGGAGATGTTTCAAAAGTTTAATTAACATTACGTATAGATAATGTGCCTGTCTCCAAGCATACGCATACATGCAGAACACTGCAAACGATATAAGTCCATTATTATTGGTATCAAGAAGCATAGAAAATTCTGAAGGTGCACAATTTAACTCGCCAGGACTCTTCTCTCCTTTCAAATACCCTCTATGAACACAAGTTGCCTCGAATGGAGGTAATACATGAACAATTGCTAGCATCAAATCTGCAGGTGTCATGAGTACCTTGCTAGAACACCAGAAGGGGATTGGAAAGATGCAAAGTAATCAAATATCCAGAATAGGAAACATGATTTCATACAGGAATAAAAACATGAGAAATTCCAATGCTCAGAACCAAGGCAAGTGGGCCAATTTCATATGAATCCTTAAGCTCATTGAGAGGATTTGTTTTCTTTTACGGTCATGACAGAAGCAAAATTTTCTAACTTTTAGTTATTCCATTGCTACATTCTTACTATAGCACAACCTAGAACTTTTTTAATACACACTATTCAATTGACCCTCTGTAAGCACTTGGACTTTTATTGAGCTAGCAATATGTTAATTTGCTATTCACCAATGGAAAGTACAAGAACTTTGATGAAGCTGTTTAAAGCATTAATAAAGACAGAGACATTACTCTGATACTAGGAAATCCGGAAATTCTACGAGCGGTAGTACAGCGCTGCAACGATGATCTCAGATAGAGCCCAACTAAGAAGAAACAAGCAGCAAGACGAAACTCCAAAGAACTAAGCAACTTAGAAATTAATCCACCACAAAAAAGAGCAAACCTACACGATTAGCAAGAAAAAATTACAAGTGACTAACAAAATCGGGAAGTCCAGCAACAGTAGCAGAGCGACAGAACGATGGCCTGAGCTAGACCCCAACTGAGAACGACCAAAACAACGGTAACATGAGAAAACTCAACAGAAATAAGCAAAATTCAGCTACCATCATATGAATAGAAAGGCAACAAAATACTATACAGAAGGGAAATTAAAAAACCCAACCTCTAAAGTGCAGGAAGGAACAGGAAAATCCCTCCAACTCAACCTACCCAAAAGTAATCCTTTTCACGAAATGTACACCACTAATGACGATTATATTTGAGCAGCTGCCTGTTGCACCGCTGATGCACCGCTTAAACACCGCCAACCACTTCAAACGAATAATTTATTCTATTTTATAGAAAACAAAAAGAATCAAACATAGATTCAAGGTCCACCACTTCAAACAGCTGGAATATCGAGAACTCTTGTTTTCAGCGTAAAAAGACAATCAAAGCCCTCGACAATAGGTGAACCCATCAAGGCTTAAAGGATAAAAAAGGAATATGTGAGCATTCTTGTCATTTGACAACAAACACAATTCAGAAGCCACCGATGGCTGTAATTCCCTCCAACAAAGAGGCATCCACATCAGCAAGCAATATCCGAAATGATGATGGAGCGCTGCACAACCAAGAACAATACCAAATAAGGGAGCGAAATCCAGTTGAGGCGCTGACCACTCCAATCGACAACTGGCTCTTTTATATGGTAAGGATTTGTATTTTGATTAAAATGATTTGATACCTTACACTAATGTCACCCCAAAATCGTCCAATAATATACTTTTTATTTTGGCTGTATATCGCGGGGGTTTTGTTTGACATGGTACCACTAGTGCACTATGTAGATGTCAGATAATCAATTTTATATAGAAATTATGCAACAAGCATTTAAAAGAAAAAAAACACAACAGTCAATGTTGAAACATTAATCTAACGATAATGTAGGTACTTCATAAACTCTCGTAACTGGACGGACAAGGACAACAACTGCGTCACTATTGAGGGAAATTGGAGGATTTGTATATATTAAAAAATTTGTATTCTATTCAAAATAGTGCTGCCAACTTGGTGGAATTGTGACTTCTGACCATTGAAAACTTTCTTTTAACTTTTTATGTAGAAAATTAGATAAATTATTAATAACCACCTATAATTTCGTATATTACCGTATTGCTTTTCTAATATTTTATAATATCCACATCACTTATACGTGATCTTACATAAAGTGGAAGATGAACGAAAAGTACATCTAGATTTGAGTACCATAATTGATTTATGCAAGCTCCTAAATTGCGAATGATAAAATTATAATATGACTTAACTTCATATGATTTAGTATGAATATCTTCCCAATCTTCATTTAGTTAATACTAACATTTTAACTAATAGTTTCATTCATTTGGGTAGGATAATTGATCTAGGCACCCACCTGAAATGTGTTTCAAAAAATTATAATATTCACTTAACTCTATATGATTTAGCATAAATATCTTCCATTACTAACATTTTAATTAATAGGAGTGTTACGGAAGCTGCCCTTCATCACGTTTCCTCTTTACATTACGAGAGGTTTTTTGGAAACTTCAAAACGTTAAGAATGTCATTTGGGAGTACGCGAAACAACGTGGGAGTTGCTGGCTATTTTGCCTGCCAAGTTGAAGTTTTGGTTTTGGCTGTGGAATCTTCCACATTAACAATGTCCCTAATGGCATTGTATTAGCATCGCAGAAAGTGCAAAGAAAAAGGGTGTAGACAACTGAAAGTAGTTGTTGTATTGGTTGAAGATATTGTAAGTTCTTGTCTGATTCTTCTTGCAAGTGTTCCTTTTGCTTTGTCAAAGATGAACGGGCCGGCCCTATTTGAATGGTAAATTTTTCGAGTTTTTGTTAAGGAAAAAAAATAATTACGATGTGATATATGTAAGGGAAAACAGTGAGATAAAAAAATGATTGAAAAATGTATTTACTGAAAAGCCAAGAACCGCTTAATTTTCAGCAGCATAAATTACTTCCTGGAGTTCGTGTTCACTGAAGTTGAAAAAGAAAAGGGGGTAAAGTTTCAAGTGTCTTCCCTTGACGCAGAGGATAGAAAGATCAAAGATGGACTGCGCTTTCATTGATAGTGTCTTAAATGCTCTGGAGGGTCTGGCAAAAGATCTGCAGGTAGAACCTCACCAGTGGACGGGGCTGCGGATGGATCTAAGACTTCTGAGAACATTTGTATTGTGTGCTAGGAAGTACTGGAGGAGCAGCAATCATTCGATCAGCTGGGAATCCCTTGGATCTTTCATGCGCAGTGGTAAATCTGATGCAAATGCAAGTCTTGGATCTCTGTTGCAGAGCCTTGAAGATGCAGTTAACCGAATAGGAAAGGAGTTAGACCGCATTCGTCTTGGAGCAGAGGAGGTATTCTATCCTCCATCTGGATCGGGGTTAGACTCGGATTATCCTGTCTTTGGGGTACGAGTCTATCCTCGATCTCTCGTGAGATCTTATTTTATTGGGATGGTGGAAGATGTTCGGGGAAGCTTATGGTCTTTCACACGAAAGATCAGCGAATCCTACTCCTGCATCACTGCGTTGGGTTACTCCTTGCAATCCAGAGGCGAACTTATGAAATTTATTGACTCTCTGTTGGCAAACATTGGAGATCTTGTCGACTTGGGCGATGTCTGCTTGCGAGATCTCATCTCAAGCTTTACGGAGAAGCTGACATTCTTTAAAATATTCTCTCTCTTTACAGAACGGCAAGCGTTTGATCAGAGGCAGTTGAAGGCTCTCTTGACTCATTGGGAACGTGTTGCTGGCGATGCTGCAGCAATAGTCTTTTTCATTTCTACAGGTCGCAAAAGGGATGTGACCGTGCGCGACGTAATGAAAACAAAGATTTTTGAACTACTGCAAAAAATCATGTCTGTTGAGCCTCAGGTCCTTAAGATGTACATCGAAGACTTGACAGCTACACACTGGACAAGATCACCCAACCGTCTGTGGACGAATAAAGATGCACTGAACTACCGTGTTAATTTTCTCCTGGACAAAATTGATAAGCTACTATATCGTGATGCTGTGTTGATTATCTACTTGGAGGAGCAAATACCACTGCTCTACAAGGGACTACGATTCTTGAGAACCATTCTTACCGATTACCCAGATAAGTTTGATGAGCTTCATGAAAAAGTGAAGAATCTAATTCGATCTGTGGTCGACAAGGCAGAAATCATAATTTGCCTACTTATCTTATACAACTTGAAGGAAGACTTGGTCAAGGAATTCGATTTGGCAATTTTCAACTTTGTGGGAAAGATTAAGCTTGTAAAAGTAGTTACATCGACATTCATCTTTCCAAGGAACAATGAGATTGGTTTTATGGATTTTCTCCTGGATAATCTGAAAGAGCTGCCAAGCTATGAGTTTGGTCCAATTGCGTTTGCAATGGACCAAATTCAGACTATCCAAGAAGATATCTTTCATGGAGATCAGAGTGCAACTGTGTGACAGCCCCACTTCTCCCTAGGGTGTATCCTAGGGTATCTGTGGTATGCCAGCCTAACTCTCGTTAGGATTCACTCACATATGATCACTAATATATCAAACTAAAATACCAATATCCAATCAAACCAAATGATGTCTCACACATACGTTGAAATAAACTTACAATCCCGAATTACATAAAATACTTAATCATACATCCAAATTCTTATAATACAAAACCCACAGATTCATAATTCAAGCTTATCATACTAAATACAAAAGCGAATCCTAAGTCTAACGGTTGGAGCCTTCGCTTGGGTTCTCAGTCCCTGCTAAGGAAAACAAATTTGAAAGGATGAGCCGAAAGTCCAGTGAGTTCCAAAAACATGCAAAGCACATAACACATATAATTAATATTTCACTTCAAAATTCAAATTTATAACTAAATAGATAAAGAAAGCGATCAATAACACATAGGTAGGATACGGGTAACCCTCATGGGCTAAAGTCCTCGAAGCTGGAGCACGTTCACGGTCTGGTGCACAAATCACCTAGTTGACACTCCGTCAACTTTCACATACAACCAAGTAGACAACCACTTACTCCTTTCTCCACCAAAACCCCCGCACGGGCCTGCCCACCTCACATAATTTATATATGTGTGTGTATTGCTCTCCAATAAGGACAAGGCCATTTGGCAAGTCCAGAGCACACAACACATCACGTAGCCCATGGTTGTTAAATCACCTCGACTTGGGACTTGCCAACGGTTCGAGTCGATAACTTACCAAGGGGATTAAGTATTCTCGAAAATAATAATTACAGAACACATCACATCACATCATATACTCAAAACAGAATTCACATCATATCCCAAGTCAAAAGGTTCAAAACTTACTTGAAGTGTCACAATAGCACTTTTTACAAAATTTACCATTCAAATAGGAGTAAGTGCTATAAAGTACACACTACTCCATTTGATGGATAAAAGAAATCGTATTTTCACATCAAATCACTTAACTACACATAATTCGAATCAAATTCACATAAGCACATAACAGGCATGGAAACTCACCACAGTAGCAAAATTCGTTTTCCAAATTGGGATCCAGTGCAAATCTTTCCCCACTTCCTATAATCAAATAAAAGGGAAAAATAAGTTTTGCCTCACTCACAGCGAAACTAAATTCAAATAACTCATTTTACAAGATTCCATTTTCAAATCATAATTTCAAATAACAAAACCACTCTATCAATGTACTCCTTCCAAGCATCTTCTAATCTTTTAACACATCTGTCAAACAATTTTCACTCGGTCTCAATGCTCAAAATTCATGAAAATTAGTTAAAGTCCTTCAAGCTCACAAATTTGTCTAAAATGGCATTTTTCTCTCACAGTTTAGTGAAATTTAATTTTTCACCATTCAAGTTCAAGATTTTAACTCTATTAAAGCATATACTCATAAACAAATATAATACACATTCGTTTAGGCAAAATCTAACCACGAAACATCACAAAATCTTGAAATCAAGTGTCAAAATTTTCAGGGATAGGTTTGGCCAGCTCTCACTCTTTTCCTTCAAAATTTTCAACAATAAATACTACTTTCTAACCATAAAATGCACTCAACTCATAAACGACAAACACAGTCATCAGGTGCGCAAGTCCGCTACCTAAAAGTCATCTCAAATCCGCTACCTAAGTTGGGAATTCAAGAGCCCAACTCAAATATTCCAATCATAACCATTTTTAGCAAAATTAACCGTAGGATCTACAGATTTGACACTAATAAGGCTAAAGCTAAGAGTTTTAAGGGTGATACCTCAAGATCTTTTCAGATCTAGCAAGATCAAGTAAGATCCAGTGAAGATCTACTCAAGGATGACTTTCCAGGTTTAGCAACTTCAAAACTCTCCGATCTTAGCAACAGATCCACTTGTTTGAAGATGATTTCTTCCTCAAAACTTAAGAACAAGAAGATGAGGAGCAAAAGTTAGCTTTCTTTCTCACTTTCTCTCTCCTTCTCACTCTCGGATTCCTTGCTCTTTCTCTCTCTCACGCATGGCTGCACAAGGATGAGAAGGAACAAGATGGAAGCTTTCCAATGGTGTCTTCAAGCTCCATGAAATCAAAGAAGGAGATGAAGTTGAAGAAGACCTCTTTTTCTCTCTTCCTTTCTTTCTCTCACATTCGAACCACTTTCCCTCTCTCTCTCACTCATTCGGCAGCCACAAAGAGAAGAAGGATCAAGAGAAATGCCTTCAATGGAGACTTCAAGCTTCAACGATTTGAGGAAGAAGATGAAGTTGGAGGCAAATTTTGGTTTTCTCTCTCTATTTCTCTCTCTCACTCATTCGGCCTTCTCTCTCTCGTCAAGTTCAAGAATGGGTAAAAATAATGAGGCAAGGAAGCAAGAAACAAGGCTTTTTAAGGACAAAAAGGGTGGTTCTCCTTAATTTATGGAAACAGTGGTCATTTGACCACTTTTTGTCGCGTCGACGCGCGACACTCTGACTTTTACTATTTTATCTCATTCCGACACTGTCTAGCCTTAAATATATCTCTGTAATATCTCTACATATACGCGGTTTCGACTCAAAGTCACTATTCACACTTCGGAACAGAAATCAAACGCTTACACTGGCTGAAACCACACACTGGCAAATAATTCTCAGAAAATTCTCTAAATTAGAAAACAATCACTCAAAACACATTTTCACTAATATTTTAGTGAATAATCACAATATAAATATTATTATGCATTTTAAAATAAAATTCAGATTTTTGAGGCCCTCACATCCTTCCCTCCTTAAAAGAATTTCGTCCTCGAAATTCGCAGGGCACTTCTTTCGGATCTCTTCTTCAACCATCCAGGTTACTTCCCTAATCCCTTGATTTCTCCATAAAACCTCAACTAGAGGAACTTTATTGTTTCTCAAGTTCTTTACATTCTTACCATGAATCTGCATGTGATATTCTTCATAAGATAGCGTTTCCTCTACTTCGATATCTTCAAATTGCTATGACAACACTCATTTCATCGACAAAGGTGTGAATTCAATTATTATAAGGTGATCATCATTTAAGACTCTCCAGATGCTTATATATATACCCCAAAGATCACGCTATTACAATTATGTTCTCACCAAGATTTTCCTTCCATAGATTTTACCCTATAAATAGTGCTTTCTCAAGGTTTGTGACACTATCTTCAAGTGTTGCTTAAGCTCTTATCGAGTCTTCACATATACCACAGTATCCTTAGTAATCTTCAATAGACGCTATTCTTACAAAATTTCACCCTAAAGGAACTTCCATTACTTATACTGGGATAATCCATTCATAACTGCACAGCAAGAGTATTCACTCTCTAATTTGGAGTATAATTCAAATCCAATAAACCTTGCATGAATCATAAATTCTTACGTAAGTCAAAGAACCAATCCCCTTACATACATTTAAAAGTCCACATATCTTATTAATGAATCAATCTAGAGTAACAAAAGGTCATTCACCAATTCAGCTCATTTTTTACCTTAACACACCAATCACAGGTCTGTCTTCTTACCGTAGTTGGGTCTTGATATGAAACATGACATTACCCGACCTTCACCAATTCTCAATCCACAAGAAACAAGAATTTTCACTCCCATATCTTATTTAACATTACCAACTTTAATTCTCCAAACTTAATTCAAATCTCACAAGGCCTTGGATGCAAATCATAGGGAAGTTTACAAATATTTTATGGCAAACGTCCATATATATGAATAGAGAGAAAACGTTATTTGGGATCAAAGGAAGTGAATTGAACCAAGGAAAGTAAAGACAAAAATGCAAAAGAAAAGGAGCAAAGTTAACAACTGTGCTAACTTTTTGGTCTATCTGGAACTTCACTTATCACATTGAGAGGCATTTTGTGCCATTTCGAAGCTAGGACATAGTGTCACCTTACATACGATGACTTTGGAATGAAATTCATACTTTTCTGTGATCAAAACGGCAATCACAGAAGTGTAGAAAGCCGTCAGATTTGAATTAGGTCACTTAAGCAAATGACCGTAATTCCAAGTAGGAAAGTTGGAAGCGAATGTCGTCAGTGGAATTTGAAACTAGATTCATAGAGCTTTCAATGGTATAAAACTCAAACTCTAAGTTGTTATCAATTAATATCAGGAAATCTACGAAATTGACTGAAATTGATCCCTAACGAATTCAAGGCAGAAAATGCATAGTTTTGGTTCAATTTCAACATATAAGTGAAAGTTGATGTTTTGACAAGTCAACTAAACAATAACTTGCCCAAAGTTATCAAGGAAATGTGGAAATTAAAGCAGATTTACTTCCCCTGTTTTAGCCATCAATAAGCAGATTTTCCATCAATAATTTCTCATCATTTATTCCACAATGCTTCCAACTTATCCAAGCAACTCTACAAGATCCTCTCATTGACATATCAAGAAACATCTAGTCATGATCCTTAACAAGTACAACCATGAATATTTGTACATGGATTACCCTAATTTAACTTGTCATCTTGAGCATTTCAAACTAATAACTCAACAAGAAAACACAAGATTCCTCTCTTAAAGTTATCCCTTTTGTCCTCAAAATCAACGTTCTATCATCAATGATGAGAGTACTCAGGAAGTAAAGAATATTTACCCCAAGTCGTTATACCATGTCCTTAATCTATACACGTTATTCTCCAATCTTAGAGTGGTTTAATTCCCCGCCCTCAACCTCGGCCTCTTCTACCCTCCATAATTCATTAGAGGGCAGACAATTTAATATAAACACAAGAAGAAGATACACTATTAGAGAAATCACTTCGAAAAATATGCAAAACACTTTATATGCACCATTCATAAAGAAGTGCCAGGAGTACATCATAGGTGCATGTCTTTAACAAAAGTCATACAAAAGTCATATCACATTCACAATTGCGATCAAACAAAACATAGAATTTTGAAAAGTTAGCAAACATGTAATTACAAAGATTGAGAACCACTCGAACGGTTTTTTCTCACAAAAGGTTACACATAATCCTAACTTCATGCTCAGCTAGTCTATCAAGCCTCAGAAGCGGAAGTCTCCGTGGAAGCACTCTCCGATGGGTCAGACTCCAAATACTGGGGATCTGCCTCAGTCATAGCGGCATCCCCTCCCATAACTTCATCATTTGCCACTGCATTCTCCTCAATTCACTTAGAACTTAATCGAACTTAGGTCTCATTAAGACATAAACATAAAGAATGGCTATCTCTTACATTTCTATCTAATCTATTAAACTCTCAAATACTTAATAACTCTAATTCTCAGCCAGCCATCAAATGATAAAGTCACCCTAGGATTAACACACAATCTAATCCCACAGTCTAGCATCCCACAAAAATGAAACCAGGGATCTTCCACTAAGGGTTTCCTTCCAAGGGTGATTTGTAACTTCATGGTGGAAAATAAATTTTCAATCATCATTCTTTTTTTTTTCTTCAAGTTTTCGACAAGAAAATGAAAGCAAGTGGCGTTTCTTTTTTCTTTTTCCCCTCTCATAATTTCGTACAAGAAAAAAGAAAGATGATGGAAGGTTTGAAAACTTGGCTATTTGTGTTATTTGATCAAAACTTTAACTATTAGTTTGATAACAAATGTCAATTTTTCATGGTTTCCCTCAGAAATGTCTTTGAAACTGTGCCAATAAACCGTTCTTTTACATCCAAACATAGTTCACATACTCAAATAAGCTTGACTATATCAATTAAACCCTTGCAAATGTTCGTAAAATAGTTGAACGGAAACAAGAAGATATGAAATTATGTACATATATAAGTTATTTTACCAATCACTAAGGAATAAATTTCATTCAAATTAAGTAAAACTTTTGAAAATATATTTCGAAATCACCTTTAACTTTCGGGGCGGTACACTCTCTTCCCTTCAAGGTTGTCGCCCTCGACTTTCCAATCCATTCTAATCGGGATTAAGACAATCCACAAAAGTCAATCAAATACTATGAGTCACTCTTATGCCTTGATCATAGTAGTGTCAAACCCTCGATCAAATCAATTCATGTAGGAAACTCTCAATCAGCAATACTCACCATCCATTAAGCATTAGAAACACTCCAGTCCTACTTTCCACAGGCCAGTATCCTAAACTTTTAGCCTAGGATACATTACAGAGATCTGAATCCTGGGCTCTGATACCACCTGTGATAGCCCCACTTCTCCCTAGGGCGTACCCTAGGGTATCCATGGTCTACCAGCTTAACTCTCGCTAGGATTCACTCACATATGACCACTAATATATCAAACTAAAATACCAATCTCCAATCAAACCAAATGATGTCTCACAGATACGTTGAAATAAACTTACAATCCCGAATTACATAAAATACTTAGTCATACATCCAAATCCTTATAATACAAAACCCACAGATTCATAACTCAAGTTTATCATACCAAATACAAAAGCGAATCCTAAGTCTAACGGTTGGAGCCTTCGCTTGAGTTCTCAGTCCCTACTAAGGAAAACAAATTTGAAAAGATGAGCTGAAAGTCCAGTGAGTTCCAAAAACATGCAAAGCACATAACACATATAATATTTCACCTCAAAATTCAAATTTATAACTAAACAGATAAAGAAAGCGATCAATAACACATAGGTAGGATACGGGTAGCCCTCAGGGGCTAAAGTCCTCGAAACTGGAGCACGTTCACGGTCTGGTGCACAAATCACCTAGTTGACACTCCGTCAACTTTCACATACAACCAAGTAAACAACCACTTACTCCTTTCTCCACCAAAACCCTCACACGGGCCCGCCCACCTCACATAATTTATATATGTGTGTGTATTGCTCTCCAACAAGGACAAGGCCATTTGGCAAGTCCAGAGCACACAACACATCACGTAGCCCATGATTGTTAAATCACCTCGACCTGGGACTTCCTAACGGCTCGAGTTGATAACTTACCAAGGGGATTAAGTATTCTCGAAAATAATAATTACAGAACACATCACATCACATCATATACTCAAAACAGAATTCACATCATATCCCAAGTCAAAAGGTTCAAAACTTACTTGATGTGTCACAATAGCACTTTTTACAAAATTTACCATTCAAATAGGAGTAAGTGCGATAAAGTACACACTACTCCATTTGATGGATAAAAGAAATCGTATTTTCACATCAAATCACTTAACTACACATAATTCGAATCAAATTCACATAAGCACATAACAGGCATGGAAACTCACCATAGTAGCAAAATTCGTTTTCCAAATTGGGATCCAGTGCAAATCTTTCCCCACTTCCTATAATCAAATAAAAGGGAGAAATACGTTTCGCCTCACTCACAGTGAAACTAAATTCAAATAACTCATTTTACAAGATTCCATTTTCAAATCATAATTTCAAATAACAAAACCACTCTATCGATGTACTTCTTCCAAGTATCTTCTAATTTTTTAACACATCTGTCAAACAATTTTCACTCGGTCTCAATGCTCAAAATTCATGAAAATTAGTTAACATCTTTCAAACTCACAAATTTGTCTAAAATGGCATTTTTCTCTCACAATTTAATTTTTCACCATTCAAGTTCAAGATTTTAACTCTATTAAAGCATATACTCATAAACAAATATAATACACATTCATTTAGGCAAAATCTAACCACGAAACATCACAAAATCTTGAAATCAAGTGTCAAAATTTTCAGGCATAGGTTCGCCTAGCTCTCACTCTTTTCCTTCAAAATTTTCAACAACAAATACTACTTTTTAACCATAAAATGCACTCAACTCATAAACGACAAACACAGTCATCAGGTCCTCAAGTCCGCTACCTAAAAGTCACCTCAAATTCGCTACCTAAGTTGGGAATTCAAGAGCCCAACTCAAATATTCCAATCATAACCATTTTTAGCAAAATTAACCGTAGGATCTACAGATCTGACACTAATAAGGCTAAAGCTAAGAGTTTTAAGGGTGATACCTCAAGATCTTTTCAGATCTAGCAAGATCAAGTAAGATCCAGTGAAGATCTACTCAAGGATGACTTTCTTGGTTTAGCAACTTAAAAACTCTCCGATCTTAGCAACAGATCCGCTTGTTTGAAGATGATTTCTTCCTCAAAACTCAAGAACAAGAAGATGAGGAGCAAAAGTTAGCTTTCTTTCTCACTTTCTCTCTCCTTCTCACTCTCGGATTCCTTGCTCTTTCTCTCTCTCACACACGGCTGCACAAGGATGAGAAGGAACAAGATGGAAGCTTTCCAATAGTGTCTTCAAGCTCCATGAAATCGAAGAAGGAGATGAAGTTGAAGAAGACCTCTTTTTCTCTCTTCCTTTCTTTCTCTCACATTCGAACCACTCTCCCTCTCTCTCTCTCACTCATTCGGTAGCCACAAAGAGAAGAAGGATCAAGAGAAATGCCTTCAATGGAGACTTCAAGCTTCAACGATTTGAGGAAGAAGATGAAGTTGGAGGCAAATTTTGGTTTTCTCTCTCTATTTCTCTCTCTCACTCATTCGGCCTTCTCTCTCTCGTCAAGTTCAAGAATGGGTAAAAATAATGAGGCAAGGAAGCAAGAAACAAGGCTTTTTAAGGACAAAAAGGGTGGTTCTCCTTAATTTATGGAAAAAGTGGTCATTTGACCACTTTTTGTCGCGTCGACGCGCGACACTCTGACTTTTACTATTTTATCTCATTCCGACACTGTCTAGCCTTAAATATATCTCTGTAATATCTCTACATATACGCGGTATCAACTCAAAGTCACTATTCACACTTCGGAACAGAAATCAAACGCTTACACTGGCTAAAATCACACACTGACAAATAATTCTCAGAAAATTCTCTAAATTAGAAAATAATCACTCAAAACACATTTTCACTAATATTTTAGTGAATAATCACAATATAAATATTATTATGCATTTTAAAATAAAATTCAGATTTTTGAGACCCTCACAAACTGCACAACCAAGCCCTTCGGAGCCGTGTCATGGAGGTGGCGCACAAGACACAGTTGATGGTTAAATCCTTGTTCATTGGAAACATTCGTGATTTCAGGTCTCCTGCCCTATTTGATTCAATCAGGGAAGAACTTAGAGAGATTAATATCGCTAAGATGGACACCCTGAAGATTGGTGACAACAAGTATAGATTGGAAGCCCACAGTGGGAGCAGGACAACCAACAAAGTTCGGGTGAGGTTGGGAGATGAAGCCACAATAATTCACAAGCTTACAAGAGGACAGAAGCAATTGGGGTTTGTTTCCATTGCTGGTATGCCTGGAATAGGCAAGACAACTTTGGCCCAAAATGTTTATAATGATCCTGTAATTAGATGCTTTTTTCATATCCGTGCATGGTGTACCGTTTCTCAGCTCTATCACCAAAAAGATTTGTTGCTTCAGATTTTGAGTTGTATGGATCCTGGCCTTTTTGATGATCAGCTAGAAAGAAAGAAACACCATTCTGATGATGAATATTCAAAGAAGAATGAAGATGAGTTGGAAGAAAAGCTAAAGCAACGTTTGATGTGTTGTAAAATAGGGCCGAGTAATGTTAACAAGAATAACAGAAATAAACGGAAAGTAGGACACGCTTGAGTGGTGCTAGGTAGATCCCTAAGAAACTATTTCCAGATATTGAAAATGTTTCCCCAGGATTAAACAAGCCTTCTTCTTAATATCAAGAAGGAAAGTACCAGCAAAATCTCAATATATCCAGCAGAGAATCGAGAGAAGAAGAAAGTGAAGAGAGAAAGTAGGAGAGGAAGAGAGATCAGATAGGAAGGTGTGACACTACTGAGAAGGAATGCAGCTATTTATAGGAAAAGTTTAACAAAAGATCCGTTGGTCCATTAAATGCTGCAGAGAACGTTTCTGTAACATAAAAGGTAAAATTCAATGCAATAAATCATGGCATGATTTTAGGAAGGAAAGCGTTGGAAATTAATCTGATTTCAATGCCATAAAATCATGGTACGATTTTAGGAAGGAAAGCGTTAGGAAATTAATCAGTCAGCTTTAATACCATAAACATTCCTAAAACGTTTAGAAAATTAATCTGTCAGATTTAATACCATAAACACGATTTTAGGAAACGTATCTGCAGATATTATTTTCTATCATTTTCAGTCAAGGCGTTTATGATAACGTTAAAACGTTTCGGTCAAAACTTTAATGATGATTGACAAAAACAAAACCAAGGTGAGTCGCGTTTAACCCACGCGCAGGGGGGGAAATCTGACCGTTTGAACTAAATTAGCCCAATTCAACTTCCCCTCATGCGCGCGAGCCCATGCTAACTCTCAGCTCATCACAAGCCCAATGGAGAGTTAGACAATATAAAGTGTTTAAAAAACTCCTTGGTTTTCCAATGTGGGACAAAGTCTTTTGAAATACAATATCTACAACAATCTCCCACCTATTTCAAAAGATTTTGGACAGAACAATAACAGAGGAAGGAAAATTTGCTGGATATATTTTGAGTTCAACGTACTCAGTTTGGTGTCTTTTGGACTATAAATCAAACTTAGACTGATAAGATATGTCTTGCAGAATTATTGGTGAAATATGAATTTCTATGAACCAATAATTCTTTTTATATGACAGAGATCTTACCAATCACATTGTAACCCATAATTTCTTTCAAGCGGTTTTGCATTTAGGCGTCTGGTTGTTCATGAGAGCTCTAAAGATTTGGCCAAAAAATCTTATAGGAGCGGCCCCACTCCACTCTCATATAGGTGAATTTATCAAGTGTATACTGCTCAAAATACACCTCCCTAAGGGGATATAAATTCATTAAGAGTATTTAAACTCAACCTTACAAATACTAGCTGTCAAAGCACTTATCTCGAAGGGACTTTAAATTTCAAGTACTTTACAGTCAATATCGACTTGTTATTACCCATATGAACCTACTTCATGGGATCACCAATCACATAGGTTGGGTTACCATCTTTATTGACAATTGTTGGCCCAAGTCCCATCTCCCTTGTAGTTTGAAGAATTAACTTTCTTCCCTGGTTTAGTCGAGGATCGCCAAATTCAACTCTGACTTCACAAAATCAATGGAAATAATTCCATCTCTAAGCAACTGCTTTACGACATCATGTCTCAATCTCATGTGTCGACTTTTACAATTAAAAGATTTATTTTTGGCAATAACGATAGCCGCTTGACAATCACAGCGTATGGATACTGGAGGCAACATGTCCTTAGTTGAAGGAATATTAGCTAAGAAATTCCTTAGCCAATCAGCCTCAGTACCAGTCAACTCCAGAGCTATAAACTCTGATTCCATAGTTAACCTAGCAATGATTGTCTGCCTGGCTGATTTCCAAACTACTGCCCCACCCCCGAGGGTGAACACATAACCACTAGTGGATTTTGTATCATTTGAATCAGAGATCCAATTAGCATCACTGTAACCCTCTAATACAGTGGGAAATCCACTATACAGGATACCAAAATTTATGGTTCCTCTCAAATATTTCATTAGTCGACTAATGCAAACCAATGCTCACGATTGGGATTGTGAGTATATCTACTCGATCTACATACAAAGACATAAGCTATATCGGTCTAGTAAAATTCATCAAATGTATGGACTCCCAATAATCGAGCATATTTAGGACCGAGCAACCGGGTCACCATTATTTTTCTTTAATTGAGTGTTAGCATCATAAGGAGTGCTTACGGTGTCACATCATAATTTTCAAACTTCTTAAGAAGTCTTTCTGTATAATGTTCTTGTGACAACATTATACCATCATTTCTCCTTATGATTTTAACACCCAATATTATTTTTGCTTCACCCAAATCTTTCATATCAAAACTAGATGACAAAAAATGCTTAGTACTGTTGACAATATTTAAGTTTGTACCAAATATAAGCATGTCATCCACATACAAACTTATTATAACATATTCATTGTCTACAGTTTTAACATATACACATTTATCCACTTCAACAGATAAAAAACCGTCATTTATTAATACTTGATCAAATTTTTCATGCCACTGTTTAGGAGCTTGTTTTAGGCCATAAAGTGATTTAACTAATTTACAAACCTTATTTTCTTGTTCAGGTACAATACATCCTTCAGGTTGTAACATATAAATTTCTTCTTCTAAATCACCATTTAAAAAAGCTGTTTTGACATCCATTTGATGTACAAAAAGTTTATGAATAGAAGCTAAAGCAAATAAAATACGAATAGAGGAAATTCTTGTTACTGGTGCAAATGTATCAAAATAGTCAATATTTTGTTTTTGAGAAAATCCTTTGGCTACTAAACGAGCTTTGTATTTATCTATAGAGCCATCAGGATTATATTTTCTTTTAAAAATCCATTTGCAACCAATAGGTTTCACACCTGGAGGTAAATCTACTAAAATCCAAGTCTTATTTTTCATAATAGAATCGATTTCAGCTTTAATTGCTTCTTTCCAAGATTTAGAATCTGAAGAAGAAATAGCATCAGAATATGTTAAAGGATCATTGTCAACAAGAAAAGTTTGAAAATCATTTCCAAATGAAAATTCTTTTCTTGGCCTTTTACTCCTTCTTAATTCCTCATTAGGAATTATCTCTTTATTTATTTCTACAGGTGCATGAGAAATTTTATTAGATAGTGGAAAAATGTGTTCAAAGAATTCAGCATTTTTAGTCTCAATAATTGTATTACAATCAAGCACGTCACTTCTTAAAACAAGAAATCTATATGCAGCACTGTGTTCAGCATATCCAATAAACATACAATCAGAAGTTTTAGAACCTATTTTTCTTTTCTTAGGTTCAGGCAATAAAACTTTAGCAAGACATCCCCATACTTTTAAATATTTCAGATTTGGTTTATAATTTTTCCATAATTCATATGGTGTTTTGCCAGTCCTTTTATGAGAAATTCTATTTTGTAAGTGACATGCAGATAATATAGCTTCTCCCCATAAATTATCAGGAGCATGTGAACTAATTAACATGGAATTCATCATTTCTTTTAGTGTTCTATTCTTCCGTTCAGCTACTCCATTAGATTCTGGTGAATAAGGTGGTGTTATTTCATGTATTATGCCTTCTTGTTCACAAAAACTATCCATAGATAAATATTCACCTCCTCTATCAGATCTAATTCTTTTTATCTTCTTATTAAGTTGATTTTCTATTTCAGACTTATAAGATAAAAATGCATTATAAGTATCATCTTTATTTGTAAGTAAATAAAGTTTAGTATATCTAGAATAATCATCTATAAAAGTAACATAATATCTTTTACCACCTCTTGTCATAGTTTGTTTTAAATCACCTAAACTGAGTGAATTAAACTTAATAATTCGTTTCTCTACGAGCTTATACAACTTTTCTTTGTAATTTTACTTTCTGCACATATTTCACATTTATCCATGTTGTCATTATTAATACCAGAAAGTAAACCAAGTGATTGCATTTTCTTTATATAACTTACATTCACATGTCCTAATCTTGCATGCCATAAAGAAATTGAATCAACAATATAAGCAGAAGAAGAAGCATTTTCATTGATCACATTGGAAATGTTAAGTACAAAGAGTCCCTGGTTATAATAGCCTTTACCTACAAACACATTATTTCTGGTCATTACAATCTTATCAGATTCAAATGACACTTTCACCCCAACTTTTCCCAACAACGCTACAGAAACCAGATTTGCCCAATATTAGGCACATAAAGACACATCATTAAGAGCCAAAGTTTTTCCTGAAGTAAGTTTCAAGAACACTTTGCCCTTTCCAAGGACTTTAGCAGTCCGTGAGTCTCCAAGGTAGACTACCTCTTCATCCTCCCCTATTGGAGTATAGGAGGAAAAAGCTTCTCGATTTGCACATATGTGCCGAGTAGCTCCAGAGTCTACTACCCACTCTTTTACATTGGCTGCAATGTTTGCTTGTGAGATGACTGCAGCAATTATTTCATCTCCTTCGACTAAATTAGCCTTAGAGGATTACCACCGCTTTGTCATCTTTATTATATCTGACCGAAAGCATGGTGCCTGGTTTTCCGCAGAATCGTAGCAATTTCCTTTCTTTTTAAAGTTGGAACTCTTTGGTTTGTAGTTGTGATTTCTAGACTTGTTGTTTTGGGATTTATTGGCATTTTTATTGTTGCTTTGTACATTAGCTTTGAAAGCTATCTCCTGCTTTGGCAGCTCTTAACTCCCTTTTGCTTGAATCCTCAATCAAAATGTGTTTCACGAGCTCATCCATAGTGTAATTTTTCTCCTTGTGCTTCAAGTTGTTTTTGTAATCAGCCCACCACTTCGGGTAGCTTTTCAATCAAGATGCCCACAAAGAAATTTCTCGGGTAACTTGATGTCTTCATTTTTCAATTCTTCTAACAGCATTTGATACTCCGTGATTTGATTTTTTATTTCCTTGTCATCAGTCATTTGCCATTGATTGTATTTACCAACGACGAATTTTTGCTTGGTTGCATCTTCGGCAGTGAATTTTGTTACCAAGGCTTCCCAAATAACCTTAGCTTCTTTGCAGTGAGACATCAAACAATTCATTAGAGAGAGTTTGCAAAATAGTGTGTCTACATACCTTATTGGCATATTGCCATGTTTCTAGGGTCTTGGCATCCTCATTGCGAAGGTTGGGATTCGTAAGTGCGTAGGCTACTCCATGAATATCGAGGAGAGAGTGCACACGTCTTGCCATCTTTGAAATTTTCATTAGCAAAATTTCAATTTTGGATACATCCTGAAATGGCTTGGCGAACGGTGACAAAGAATGATGAAGTTGATTGTTGAGAGGCGTTAACATTGTCGGTGGCCATAGTTTCTTAGATTGTTGTAAAATAGGGCGAGTAATGTTAACAAGAATAACGTAAATAAAGCGGAAAGTAGGACACGCTGAGTCGTTAGGTAGATCGTCCCAAGAAACTATTTCCAGGATATTGAAAATGTTTCCCAGATTAAACAAGCCTTCTTCTCAAGAAGGAAAGCAGAAAATCTCAATATATCCAGAGAATCGAGAGAAGAAGAAAGTGAAGAGAGAAAGTAGGAGAGGAAGAGAGATTAGATAGGAAGGTGTGACACTCCTGAGAAGGAATGCAGCTATTTATAGGAAAAGTTTAACAAAAGATCCGTTGGTCCATTAAATCTTTCAGAGAACGTTTCTGTAACATAAAGGTAAAATTCAATGCAATAAATCATGGCATGATTTTAGGAAGGAAAACGTTTGGAAATTAATCTGTCAGATTTCAATGCCATAAAATCATGGCACGATTTTAGGAAGGAAACGTTAGAAATTAATCACGATTTAATACCATAAACATTCCTAAAACGTTTAGAAAATTAATCTGTCAGATTTAATACCATAAACACGATTTACCAAGGTGAGTCGCGTTTAACCCACGCGCAGGGGGGGGGAAATCTGACCGTTTGAACTAAATTAGCCCAATTCAACTTCCCCTCATGCGCGCGAGCCCATGCTAACTCTCAGCTCATCACAAGCCCAATGGAGAGTTAGACAATATAAAGTGTTTAAAAAACTCCTTGGTTTTCCAATGTGGGACAAAGTCTTTTGAAATACAATATCTACAACATGATGAAAATCAGGTATCTCATTGTTCTTGATGATGTTTGGAGCAGCGAGGCTTGGAATGCGCTGGAAAGATATTTTCCAGATAATGCCAATGGAAGTAGAATCCTGCTAACCAGTCGACTTCCTATGGTGGCTTTGGAAATAAATCAGAATTTTACAATTCACTCACCATCTTCAACGACTCACTGATAAGGAGAGCTGGGAATTACTGCAGAAAAAGCTACCAGAAGAAGAAGGCTATCCTTTAGCGCACAGTGATCTAGGGCTACAGATAGCCAAACATTGTCAGGGACTACCTCTCACAATTGTCACTGTAGCTGGAATTCTTGCTAAGTTGGAGAAAGATGGTTGGGTGGAGATTGCTAAAAGACTAAGCTTAAGTGCTGTTTGTGCTACAGATCATTTGTGCTACAGATCAGTGCATGGATGTATCAGAGCTGAGTTACAGACATTTATCTGAATATCTAAAGCCATGCTTTCTCTACTTTGCAGCATTTCCTGAAGACCAAGAGATTCCATTTTGGAGGTTGATGAGTTTATGGATCGCTGAAGGATTTGTCCGAAAAAGTGAGATGAAGAGCTTGGAGGATGTAGCTGAGGACTACATAGATGAACTGAAAAGCAGAAGCTTGGTTATGATTTCCAAAGAAAGATCCCTAGGTGGTGTTAGAACTTGCCGCATTCATGATTTGTTGCACGAGTTTTGTTTGGTAAAATCTCGAAAAGAAAATTTTCTGCAGTTTTTACATGGGGATGATGAGCTTTCCACCTTTGATGAGCCACACAATCTGCAGAGGTTATGCATTTTTTCAAAGCAAGCTATTTTTGTGAATTCAAGGCTATGTTGTACTCGTGTGAACTCTCTAATATTCTATGGTCGGACGGTTGAGATTTTCGGAAGTGGTTTTCCTAAATTCCTATTTCTCTTTTTCGAACTTCTGAGAGTCTTGGACTTGGAAAAATTTCGTCAACATGGCGAACTTCCAAGTGAGATAGAGTTGCTTTCTGAGTTGAGGTACTTGGCAATTGATCATTCAGAGTTGTTTTCTGAGAAGCTCAAATCCATCCCATCATCAATAGGCAAGCTCTCAAATTTGGAAACTTTGATTGTCCGAGGAAACAGTAATTCCCTGCTGCCAGATACTATATGGAATTTGAAGAAATTGAGGCGACTGGACATAAGAAAGCATTTTACTATTAATTTGGCTGAAGAGAACCTGGGGAGTTTACATAATTTAGACAGAGTTTCTGTTGTGAATCTCCGTTTGGAACAAACCGAAAAGCTATTGGAAAAATTCCCAAACATCCGCAGGCTAAAATGCAAGCTCTTCAAATCTGGGGAAGATTATGGAGATGGTAATAAGATTGTGGCAATGGAATTTCTGAGTCAATTGGAGTCACTCAAACTCATACTAGATCAGTGGAGAAAGTACCGTCTTGAGTTTCGTTTTCAGTTGATCAGTCTAAAGAAGTTAAGTCTGTCGCATTTCCGGTGGAGTGAAATTCCAACGATCGGGAAACTGTGCAATCTTAAGGTGCTCAAATTAGATCGTGAAATCTCTCTGCAGGATACATGGGACATGGAAGGATTGGAGCTTCCTCTGCTCAGATACTTAAAACTGGAACAGTTGCACATATCTCGATGGAAATGTTCATCTGATCAGTTTCCGCGTCTACGGAAATTAGCCTTGGTTCAATGCTGGAGGCTGAAAGAAGCGCCTTCTTGTTTTGGGGAAGTCTCAACTCTTGAGATCATTGAGGTGCGTGGCTGTTCAAAGTCGTTTGCAAGTTCACTTCGGGAGATTGAGGAAGAGCAAAAAGACTCTGGAAATGAGGATTTCCAGATGAGCATTTCCGGAATTTTGCTTGAGGTAGATATACTCATGTGTTTTGATCATCACAGATAGTTTCATAGGTTGGCACAGATTTAGGTAGAGATAACAAGCACGATCACTATGTATTTTGCTCTTACATTTGATAGTGATGACTTCTACATTTTTTTTTTTTCTCCACAAAAATGTGCTCAAAATCCCCTAATAATATCATCGCGTGAGGTGTATTTGACATGGCAAGATTTATTTAAACAGGATATGGAATATTGTTGCAATTCAAGATACCAAACATTATGTAAACTTGCAATTTTACGATTAACAGGATAATGCATGTTAACCTTCCTCAACATTTGTATCATTGTGAAAAATTTTTGAAAGTTCTAAAACTTATTTGCAGTTTTCTTCTTCTGTTGCTCTTTTCATGTAGATAACCCTCTGTTTTTTGAAGCACAAAGAATCCGTCTAAAACTCCATACACAACCATGGATGGCACATGTTATTTCGAATCAAAATTGTATGCACTTTGAAGTCACTCTCTTGCGGCTGTGGTTATTAGAAGAACTGAGGTGCGATTTGCTCTCAATCATTCATTTTAAAATTAATTGATTTTGAAGTGAACAATTGATATCGAGTTGAGTCTCATTTGACCCGATCTATGACTGTCCACCGCATGTGGAAGTGTCTTAGCTGACTGAATATTCACCCCCCCCCCTCCGCCCCCCAAAAAAAAAAATCAAACACACACAAAACTTCTTCTTACCGTATATAAATATTATGGCATGCAGAGGATCTGTCAATGGTCCCCTGCAGAGCAAAGGAAATATTGGTCTATTTAATTAGTTAGTTAATTTAAAATCATCTTAATAAGCTGATATAAAATTGAATGACAATCTTAAGAAAGAAATTTGGGTGTATTTGGATAGGAGATTATGTGTGATAATTTTTTAAAAATATTGTAACAATTTTTTGATATAATGCATGTGAGATAAAAATATTAGTAAAAATGTGTTGACGATACAAACAAATAAATTTGGACAAAAAATCCACTATCCAACAAACCCAATCTATCCACGCGAATTGGTCGGATATCCTTTCGGACTCAGTCAAGCTTATTCTCTTGCACCAAAAATGAAGCAATTCCCATCACATGTTGCATTTGAATGGACTCAATCCACCGTTTATTTTAAGGGATAATATCAGAAACCTCCCCTGAGGTTTCTCTTAACATCACCTGATACCCCTAAACTTTTGAAAATATCACTTACCTCCCTTACTTTTGTTGTTTGTGTAACAAAATTTATAAAAATCCCAAACTACCCTTTTGCTCATTTTGCTAAATAAAAATACTCCTAACCACATTGTTAAAAAAAAATCACCACCTAAAAAATAATTTCTACTCGTACCACTATATCACAAATCTAAAATTCATAAAAATAAAAAGTTTAAAAAAAAAAAAGATATTTGTAAAGAAATATACTAGTACCAATTTAATTTATATATTTAAAACTGATTCATTATGAGCCAATTTTTTTTTTGCCTAACATCTTCACAACTTGTGATCCAAGTCTTTAAATTGTACTAATTCATTATAAAAGTCAACTCAAAACAAAGGAAAAAATCTTACATTCATATTCCATATTATCACAATTAAAAAATATAATATAATTTATTACAATTTATAAGTAAAAAATTGTACAGCTATACAAAAAAAAAAGAATAAAAAAGAATGTTGGATAAACAGAAAAAAGAAGAAAGTGACCTTTGATTCTTTTTCTTTCATTTTTTGGCATCCATTTATTTGATATGTAAATCATATACCAAGTGAAGGTTAATATAGTCAATTTACAATTACCAAGGGAGGTGAGTGATATTTTTAAAACCATAGGGGTGCCAAGTGACATTACGAGAAACCTCAGGGGAGGTTTCTAATATTATCCCATATTTTAAATCTAATGGAGATAGAGTTGAGTCTCGTTGCATATGCGAAACGACAGCAAAATAGTTTACTATTTTGACCCTTTGTGCAAGAACTGTATAGCATTTGGTCCTATCCATCTGAAAAAGCGATTCATGCAATGAATACTAATACAGTATTGCAATTATTAGTTGGGATAATTTGAGAAATCTCCACTGAAGTTTCTTATAATATTATTGAGGTTCCTTAAAATTTTTAAAATCTCACTTTCTTCTCTTGGATTGACATTTCTTGTAATATTATAATTCATTTGAAAGAAATGCAATAAAGATACAACTTTTCTTCCAATACTACCCTTTTATTATCCTACTTGTGAAATTTACAACAAAAATAAAAAATAAATCGAGACTAAATTTTTATAAGGTGTAAATTTCTTGATTTAAACTATTTATTTTAATTGTATTGAAACAAAAGTAAAATTTACACCTTGAAAAAATTACACCATGAAAAATTTATATGTATAAAGAGATTATTTTAGTTATCAATACAATTTAAACTATATCATATATTAAAACACAAAAAAAAAATTTGAATTCCTTAATTATAACTGTACATGAAATTTTTTAAAATGTTAGTTAGTCATCAAAATTCTCCTAAGTGGTTGATTTTAACTGTGTTTAATTTATCCATGTCCTTTGTTATCCTAGCACGATCTCGATGTAGAGAAATATGGACCATTATTGGATAGAAATTTATTTTTTTAATATACATTTTTTGGTTTGAAAATTTTACTTTTGGTTTGACTTTTTAGTTAAATAATTATTAAGATCAAATTTGTGACTTTTGATGGGAATATTTAATCTTGTCAAGTTGATAAGAGAGGCAATTGAGATTTTAAAAATTTTAAGGGAGCTAAATGATATTATAAGAAATCTTAGGGAGGTTTCTGAAATTATCCGTTATTAGTTACTCCAATTATTGAGTGGAGTCCATTCTGGCCGTGGAATCTCTAGCAATAACAAAGTCTTCTGTTCATAGCAATAGCCCGAACTTGCGGATCCTTTTCCATAAAACCTTTTCACTTTCCCAATGGGATTTGACTCAACACTCCATTGGCAGAATGGAATAGTGAGCATTTGCTTTTGTTGTTCAAGTTTTCTTTTCTTCTTTTGGTAAGAGTTCAAGTTTTCATTTCAGTTTTCTCTATTGCTGCTGAAGAGCTGAGCAATCTGATCTGAAAGAGACAGAGATGGCCTCTCATTTCATTGAAAAAGTCTTACTTGATCTAGAGCTGCTGGTGAAAGATTTTGGTCTTGAATACTTCAGGGTGGTGGACCTGAAGGTGGAGTTGAGACTTCTGAGAACCTTTGTTTGCTGTGCAACACTGTGGAACTGCGATCTGTACTCCAAAACTGGTAACAACAAGAATCTGGCATCTTTCTTGACTAGCCTTGAACTTGCAGTAAAGGAAAAATGATGGACTTGTATAATGATTGTCTTAGTGAAGCGAGATTCAGCAAATTGCGTTTGAATTCCCATTTGAACTGCCTGAAAGAGGTAACAAACTCGTATACTCGTACTTGCATGGAAAAGGCACGATTCAGCTATGATGAACTTTTCATGGTAAAGGGCAGCGAAGGATCTTTCAATCTCCGGAAGGGAAAAGATAAGTACTCTGATGATTTTTCAGGCTGGCAATTCAGCGCATTGGATTGGAAGTCCAAGTTTGATCTCAGGGTTGGTCAAATAAGAACCACCTGCATCTACAATTTGAAGCAAGAAATCAGCCAATCCTATGTCAATTTGTTGGATTACTACAGCTCATTGCAAAACCATTCCAGCTGGGGCAAACGAATTATGGAATTCATCGACTTCCTACTAGTGAATATAGAGGACATACAAACGTGGGTCGGAGTTGATGATCAAGATGTGCGAGATTTACTCGAAGCCGTCAAAGAGAAGGTGGCTTTCTCGAAGAATTTCATTCGCTTTGCAGAATGGCGAGGCTTTGAGTATGGGCAGTTGGAAGTTCTCTTCATGCATTTACAAGTTGTGGCCATCGATGCAGCAGCAAGAGTCTTCCACATGTGGGTATTTTACCCATATGACGATAAACAAGCACGGGATGACAAAATGCGGTTGATCTTTGCTGAACTGCTACAAAAGATGGAGCCTGTTGATCCACAATCCGTGAGACATACATCCAGGTCTTGCTATCAAGATCGCCACATGCTCGGATATTGGAGATAGAAGAGCATATGCTAGGGGATTTTGTTGATTCTCTCCTATATCGTGTTTGGGATGGACTGACGCACAGTATTACTTGTGTGGTTTCTATGGAGGATCAAATGCCGATTCTCTATGAGGGGCTCAGACTCTTGAGAGCCATTCTCAAGGAGCACTTTGAGAAGTTGCCTAACAAAGTTAAGGATCTCATTCGAGCTGCTGTCAGTGAGGCAGGGATTGTAATTTGCTCACTTTTTGTGCAGGAATTGAAAGAAGGCTTGGCCAAAGAAATGAATCCTGTACTTGTCAATCTGCTGGGAAAGATTAAGCTTATCAAGGTAGTAACATCATCACTTATCTTTCCTAAGACTGACGAGCTTGCCTTTGTGGACTTTTTTCTACAAAATCTCAAGGATTTGCCAAGTTGTAAGATTGATTCAAATGTTTTTGCGAACAATCAAATTCAGACAATCCTGGATGATCTTATAACCTTGAGATCTTTGTTGGAGAATTATCTGGAAGAACGTAATCAGGATGAAAAGCTTCAAGCTCTTTCCAGTCGTGCTGTAGAGGTGGCATACAAGGCACAACTTCTGATTCGATCATTAGTGGTTGGAGATGACCAAGATTATTCTCCAATTATATTTGGTCCAATCACAGAAGAAATTAATCTTATTAAGATGGAGGCCTTGAAGATTCGTGACAACAAGTGTAGCTTGGCATCCCAAAAATCTATCAAGTTTTCCGATTCATTGCCATCACAGGGTGGTACACCAGCAATCAACAAAGCTGTGGTCAATTTGATTGACGAGGCAAAGATGATAATTGATCAACTTGTAAGAGGATCAAAACAGCTGGATATCATTTCTGTTGTAGGTATGCCAGGACTAGGTAAGACTACTTTGGCCAGAAGTGTTTATAACGATCCTTCAGTGACATGCACATTTCATAATCATGCATGGTGCGTTGTCTCTCAAGTATATACAAAGAAAGGTTTGCTTCTTCAGATTTTGGGATGTATTTTTCCTGAATGTTCTGATCAATATCTGAACAAGAGTGAAGTCGATTTGGAGGAAGAGCTCAAAAGGAGTTTATTGAAAAATAAGTATCTCATTGTTTTGGATGATGTCTGGGATGCTGACGCTTGGAGTGGGCTGGAAAGATCGCTACCCAATGATGCCAATGGAAGTAGGATCCTCTTAACGAGTAGACATCCTGATGTAGCCAAAAAAATTAATCCTAACCGTGAACCTCACCCGCTTCGCCAGCTCACTGACGATGAGAGCTGGGAACTGTTACAAAAGAGGCTATCTTGCGGGGAAAGCTATGATGAGAAACTTGGGAGAGAAATAGCAAAAAATTGTAAGGGATTACCTCTCACAGTGGTCATCGTAGCTGGAATTCTTTCAAATTTAGGGCTGGATGGCTGGGAAGAGATTGCAGGAAGGCTAAGTTTAAATACTCTTTCTATCACAGAACAGTGCATGGACATATTAGAGTTGAGTCACAGAAACTTACCTGGCAATTTGAAACCATGCCTTCTTTACTTCGGAGCATTTCCAGTAGGCCAGGAGATTCCTTTTGGGAAGCTGATGAGATTATGGGTAGTTTAAGGGTTTGTTCAAAAAAGTGATGGAAAGTGCTCTGAAGATGTGGCTTGGGGCTACATGAATGATCTGATTGGCAGAAGCTTGGTTATGATCTCCAAAGAAAGATCCTTAGGAGGCATTAAAGCCTGTCGGGTTCATGATCTGTTGCATGAGTTTTATGTGGTGAAAGCCAAAAAGGAGAAATTTTTATCTTTGTTAAGTGGGTATGATGAGCTTCTCACCTTCAATGGGCAGTGTAATCAGCAGCGGCTGTGTGTGTATTCTCTCCAAGAACATTTTGAGAGGTCGAGAATATTTTGTCCCAGTGTACGTTCTATACTATTCTTTCCTCTTGATAATGCCTATGGACCGAAGCATTGTCGTATCTTATTCAATCTGTGTATTTTCAAACTTCTTAACGTGTTGAATTTGGAGCAAATCCATCTGGGATTTTGTTTTCCAAGCGAGACACTATTACTCATTGAGTTGAGGTACTTGGCAGCTCAAGGTGATTTCGACTCCATCCCATCATCAATAACCAACCTCTCAAATTTAGAAACTCTTCTTGTCAAATCAGGTTATAGAGCTGCATTGCCAGATACTATCTGGAATATGCAGAAATTAAGATATCTGCATGGTCATTTTAGGTTGCTTGTGTCTAGTTTGGCCACGGACAACCTTGGAATGTCCTCTGTCTTGCACAGTTTAGACACCTTTTCTGAGCTTAGTCTTTCTTCTGGGCAAAGCATTGAAAAGATACTGAGGAAGTTGCCAAATATCCGCAGACTAAAATGCAAACTCTCAGAATCAGGGGAATTTATTGTGGCAGTGCAGTTTTTGAGTCGACTACAATCACTCCACTTGTCCTCACCATCTGGAAGAGTGAAGTATTATAGTGAGTTTCATTTTCCCTCAAATCTAAATAAACTGTCTCTTTCAGACATGCATTCGAGTGTAATTCCAGAACTGAGGGATCTACCCAATCTTGAGGTACTCAAATTACTTTCCATTCACTTTGAGGATGATAATTGGGACATGGAAGAAGAATGGAAACTCCCAAAACTCAGATTCTTGAAATTAGGATCCTTGGACGTTGTGAGATGGACAAGCACAAGCGATCATTTCCCCTGTCTTGAGAAATTAGTGTTGCAGCAGTGTCGCAAACTAGAGGAGGTCCCTCCTTTTTTGGAGATTATTGAAGCTCTTGAAATGATTGAGGTGCGTCACTGTCCAGTCTTAGATAAACGTCTACTTTGGAACATTGAGGAGGAGCAGAAGAGCTCAGGAAATTATGATTTCAAGATCTTAACCTTCCAGTGATACAAGACCACAGATGTTCTATTCGGAAGCAGAATTCACACTCAAATGTCACATAAAATGTTAAGTGGTTGAATATATCTATAATTTTCAATGTTGGGAGAGATTTAGGTATAAAATCAATGTACTAATTAATAAATTGAGTTTTGATGATCACTTGATACCAAGTTTAGTTTTTGTTTGAAGAAGGATGTTTTGTACTAATAAATGCATGATTGTAGTGGATTTTTCTGCATAAAGAATACAGCTGAGTGTTTCATCTGTTAGCTTCTATGTTTCACTTCAGTATCTGGCAATGGTTTTAGCTTAGGACATTCTTTGTTTCTTCATTTTTTTTTCCTTACTACTTTCTGGTACTTTGAATTTGTTTTCACTGCCTTCTGCAATGAAAGTGCAGTCAGAGGGAATTCTTTGGGTGACCTTTCCTCATTTGCTTCAACCAAGATTTGAAAGAGTGGAAGAGCTTCATTGCTTTCTTCTTCTTTATCATAGAGGTGGAAGTAGTTTTTTAAAAATCAGAAGCATCTATTTTGGTAAAAAAAAAATTTTTTGTTACTCTGATTGTCTAAAATTAATTAATTTTCACACAATCAAAAGCAATTAAGAAGAAGACATGTAGTAAAATGATGCTTTAGAAATGCTTAAAAGCAGGCTATTTTCTTATAATTATTGTTACGACCTAAAATGATGACAACTTCATTATCTTTCGTGGGGAAAAGGGTAGGGCAGGCTGGGCTTAGGCAGGATGACAAGTGCTCCGTGGACGGTGGCCCGGAGACAGCCGATGTGAGCGTGCCACCAAAGCTTTCCTCTCTGGTCTGTGATCGTGAAGTTGTACACATAGCTTTGACCAGGTTGAATTGGACATTGGGCTACGTATTCCGGCCCGTCCGCCCATCCGTTGCGTAGTTGCTTTATTCCGTGCCTGCCCATGATTGAAATCATAATAGAATCACGCATGGGTTGAAAAGTGTGATGTAGCCCATGGCCCAGAACACGCATTACAGAAGCACAGAGGCCTCAGCCCTTGTAGTATACGAAAATGATTCTCCTTTTCATTTTTTTTTTTGGATGGGAAACATTTTGTTTTGCACTTGGAGATATATGCCCCGTAAATCTTTTATGATGACAATTAATTCGTAGAACTGGGTTAAAAATATGAAATCACCAATTTGTGAAAACAAAATTATTGGAGAAGTTGGAAAAGGAATGAGTTGGGAGAAAAGGGCGGTTTCATTCATTTAATTCTTATTTTCTAGCTTACTTTGGCCAAAGTTTTATGTTTGTAGTTTAGGAATTATGGTTCCAAAATTTAAAGGTTCAGATATTATTATATTCATCCCACGTTTTGCACTATTTCGACCATAGATGGTGTGATTTATTGTATCGCAATTGCACTATTATATTGTGAGGCCGCGATGCGTTACCTAATTGACTTCGACAAGTAAACCCAAGAAATATTTAATTCAATAATCTATTTTCACAATTAAGGTTAAGCAAAAAAAAAAATAGAGAAAGAAAGAAAGAAGCATGATAGACTAATAAAACGATGTAGACTAACCAGTGGATGGTCATATTGTATTGGACCTGGTTGACAACCTTTACGAGAAGGGTGTCGTCTTCATTGGCAAAGATCGTTGGACCTGGGAAGAGTCCGTTCACTGTAACTGTGGGCTTGCTGGAGCATAGTCTTGCAGTATTGGTCAACATCACCTGCATGCACTCCCAAACCACACTTACTGTAGAGCATTTTCATCTGTATTTGATGCTACCAGTTCCAAGCCACTACTAGTCCAAACTTAGTGGCAAATGGCAGGGAAATCATTCAAGGTTTATTTGAATTACTGCGTACTAAACAATCCAACTTGTTAGCCTAACCTTGATTCCGGCATTTGGACTGCCAGCATTGTTATTGCAAGCTAGCCAATGCAAATTGATGCCTATACAGAGCTCATAATTTCAATGTGACCATGCAATTTTTGAATCTGGGTAAGAAATTTTTAGGCAAGCATATATTTAGAAGCCTGGGTACCCCCAAGAAAAGCCAAAAAAGAAAAAAAAAAAAAACTGTATGTGGTTTTGTATGTAAATCATAAGATGAATCTAAACTTGGGAGCCTGATGATATGCTTGCAAGGAAACTAAGCCTAATGGTATTGTGCAGAAGTCCCTCCATGCAACTTAATGCTATGAGAAGCCAACGAGCATTCTGGGCAAGGATGGTTTGGGATGCACTGCCACCAGTTTGTAGTTTCAAAACATATATATTTTGACAGACATCGCTTTTTAACGTATTGGAAGCCTAAAAGGTTCAATTAATGAGCGAGTTGGAAGAATTTGGATGACTTACATTGAACTTGTAAATGCGAATCTTGCATTGGATCAATGAAGGAAGTAAACAAGCCACCACCACCAACACTCGAAGCCATGATGTTGCCATCTCTGTGGATGTGTGTGTGTGTGTTTGGAAGTGGGGGGGAGGGAAAAGTACATTGAATTAAGTACATTGAACTTGTCAAAACTACTTCGATAAATTGGCTGTTGAGGAGCAAGTTCAAAGAATTTACTGAAGTACTTTTGTGTTGAAAGTTCAATTATTAAAGCAGTTTGGTTAGGAGCTTCTGTTAAGGTACATATGAATTCTGGATGGCTGTTTTGAGATTCATTACGAAGATGAAAATTTTAGTCTTTACAAAATTGCAATGATTGCAGAGTTGGCAAACCGTTTGTAAGGGATTAAGTTTTTCCTTTTTTTTTTTTTTTTTGAGCTTTGTTGCCCTTTTGTTAGCAACAATATCCTACTAGCCTACTTTAAATAAAAAAAAATTAAAAAAAAATATAAAAAAAAAAAAAAAAAAAAGAAGAAGAAAAGACGCCTACTTCTATGTTACTGGAAAAGGCCAACTCTGCTATAGTGGGACTCGTGACTTCTATAATTTTCAATATATACAGACACAACTTTTGTTATTGCTCGAAATTTATACCTACGGCTTCAATCTCAATCATTAAATTGCAAAAACATTGCAGCTAAATCATCAACTGCTCTCTACAGTTGCAAAGATTTAGATCCATTATAGTGAGCCATATAGTCATATAGAGAGTGCTTTGTACCAGTGAACTACTCCACTCTTTTGAATGGATTTTTTTAGAAAGGAATTAAATTTCGTGTTAGGTGTACTAATACTAATTATCCATCATTAAATAATGGTTGACCATTCCTTGTATGGTAGATTGGTCCACCACAATAGTTGGTGACTTTTGATAGGTATTATAATATTATCATACTACGTAATTAATTTAGCTAACATTTTTCTATCAACCTCCTCCAAGCATTAGGCGAAGAGAAAATTTTAATTGAAGAATGATAGTTTTCTAATATTTTGAATAGTAACTTTGTTCCACATGTCCATAGCATCCCAAACATATATTGTGAGGACCCAAAAAAAAATTGTATTTTATTGAAAAATAAATAATAATGTTTATATTATGTGTTTTTCACCAAAACATCAGTGAATTTATGCATCAAGTAATGATTTTCTAATTTAGAAAATTTTTTGTGAATAGGTTGCCGGTTTTTGTTTCGACCAGTTTAAGTGTTAAATTTCGAGTCGTAATGTGAATAGTTACTCTAAGATGAAATCGAACATATGTAAAGACATTACAGAGATATATTTATGATAGGACAGTGTCGGAAGAAGAAAATCCAGTAAAAACTAGAAGTATCGCGCGTAGACGCGACATAAAGGCGAGTTGACCACTTTTTCCTTGAAATGTGGAAAGCCACACTTCTTGTCCCTTATAACTTTATCCTTACTCCATCTTCTCTTCATTTTTTAGCCACTCAAGAGAGCATAAGAGAGAGAAAGAGCCGTGAGAAAGAGAGAGGAATAGAGAGAGAAATAGCTTTCTTCTTCTTCTTCTTCTTCTTCTTCTTCTTCACCTTGAAGACTTCATTGGAGGAGCTACATCTTGTTCTTCTTCTTCTTGTTTGCTGCCAACCGAGAGAGAGAAAGGGAAAGAGAGAGAGTTGAGGTAGAGGAGACAAGGTCAGCTGCTATTCTTGGAGTTCTTGGGCTGAAATCACCAAGAAAACTTGAAGATCTTTGGTCTTTCTTGAAGGATTTGCAAGGAAGGAAGTTTGGGAGAAAGTTGTGGTGAAACTTTGCTAGATCTTGTTATATCTTGAGGTAACCTTCAATCACAATCTTGGTTTTCAAATTTTAGCCATGAATCTGTTATATCTTCATGATCTAAGTTAGTTTTATGGAAGAGCTAGTAGATTACTTGAAGGTTAGAACACTAGTTTAACTCTTGAGTTGTTGATTGATTTTGCTGGAAATTCACAGTTTTACAAGAAACTGATCTACACATTTCGTCCATGATAAAGGCCAATTTCTCTTGCTCAAAGCATGAAAGTTGTAGAAAATTGAGTTGGCTGCCCACCCACAAAATTTCAGCTCAATCGGAGCACTGTATCATGTGAAATGACCAAAATACCCTTGACTATCCAAATGTCCAGTTTTACCTGACAGATTTCTGTTGTTTCGGTGATTTCACTTTCTGACCATGAAAATGAAAGATTTGACTTTTGATGTCTTCATAAAAAATGTATCCCTCTGTCTTAGGTTCAAAACGCCATAAGATGCGTCTCAATCCGATATTTGTAGCTTCAGTTATTATTAAAACACTCAGAGGTGGCAGAAAATTAATAGTTTGTTGATTACCTTTGCCAAGGATTTTAACATTTCCTTAGTTTTTGATTCTATGAAGGGCTAATGATTGATGAAGCCCTTAGGATTATGAGTGAGATATACACGTTTTTATGGCGGTTTTGTTGACTGAAATTTCAAGGAAATTAGCCTCTGCTGGTCGAACATTAGCTGGAAATTTTAGCTTACTTCTTCGAAATTGTTTTAGTTGTTTTTCGACAAGATTTTGGCCTAATGATTTCATATGTTGTTAAGCTATATGTATATGATAAATTGGGGCTGAAATCATGAATTCTGGATTTAACGAATAACTAAGTTACTTTGGTTTAGTTTGGCTAACTTTGGAATCAAAAAAATACTCTTGCTACATTTTGACTCACAAATGAAGCACTTACGAACTCCCTCTCGAGTGTTAACTTGGTGGTTAAGTGTAGAGAGTTTCTCTCTTAATTTGACAAGAATTTGAGGACATGCTTGTCTCAGGTGCTCAAGAAGAATTCGAGGGGAAACCCGAGGAAAATATGTGAAAGCTTTATTTTGCCTACTCACTAAACTTTTGGTGAGTATTCCAATCCATTTATAAATCAAATATTTTACTACTGTGTGAAAATGGCTTGTGAAATTGCTCCACTCATATTTGCAAAGAAATGATTTACTGTTATTTTCAAGCAAAATGCTTTACAAGTGAAATAACTTATGAAGAGTTTATGAGTTTCCATGCACGTTACTTGTCTTGATTCGCAAGTACTCATTGAGATGGTGATTTATTTATTTGATTTTGAAACTGTGACTAGAAATGAATTATATGTTGAATATGTGATGTGTTGTGTTGTGTCTTGAATATTGATTTGTGTGTGATAAGCGGAAGTATGTACCACACTCTAATGAGTGGTAGGTGCCTCTCATCCCGTCATATGTGATAAGCGAAAGTATGTACCACACTCTAATGAGTGGTAGGTGCCTCTTATCCCGCCATATGTGATAAGCGGTAGCATGTGCCACACTCAATGAATGGTAGGTACCTCTCATTCCGCCCGAATCTTAACTTTTGAATAAGTCGATTGGAGCGTTGTCTCGTCGACCATACGTATTGAGTGATAGTATGTACCACACTCTAATGAGTGGGAGGTACCTCTCATTCCGTCTCAGTATTTTATGTGTGATTAAATCTAAACGGTAGTATGTGTCACACCCAATCCATGTGGGAGGCACCTCTCATCCCGTCTCAGTACATTTGATTTGATTAGAGTGAATTGTTTGTTTAATTATCGTCCGAATGCTTGAATGCTTACATCTTTTGATAAACGTGTACAAATATATTCTAGAGTTTTCTCATTATAGCACTTCTTAATGAGTCATACTTTTGTAAGTGATCTTTAACAACTCAACTGTTTTGCAAAAGTGCTATTTGATTCAAGTGTTATGAGTTTGATTAAATGTGAATTTGCTTATTTTTTGGAACCTCACTGAGCTTCTACCTCACCCCAAAAATGTTTTATTTCCCCTCCACAGGGTTCGAAGCAAAGGAAAGTAAGTGTCGTGATCTTTCTTAGTGTAACTGGCTGGATTATTTATTGTATTATTTGTAATCATGGATTGTTGGACTTTTAGTGTAATTGGATTAGATAGAAATGTAATTATTGTTTTGGAGATCTTGCATTGTACTTATTTGAGACCTGTAATATGATTGAGGAACTGTAATGAGTGTATGTTTGACTTGTGGAATGAAAATTATTGGAGTATTTGATATAAATATTTGAGATTGACATTGTAATTTGTTTGAGAACTGTATCTATTGAAGTTCAAACTTTAATGTGATTGAGGATTATAGTGAATCCCGACGTGAGTTGGGCAGGCAGTCCGCCAAACCCTTTGGTTCACCTTTGGGGAGGTGGGGTCGTCACATATATCCCATCCTCTATTCTTAGGTTTACCTAACTTCCTCTCTGTTTAATAGAATTACAGAACTTGCGCGGGAAATGTCTTTCAATCTCCTTTTCGTTCACCTCGTTTCACTCCCATCTCTTTCTTCCCTTATCTTCCAACCAAAACTTCCGATTTTCAAACGAGCCTAAGAATTAATTTAACTACAGATCCTTTTTTGCCCCCCTCTAAAATGGTTACAGATAAAACTTAGACCCGCAATATTGTAAATTAGCTATGACGGAATCAATAGGATTGACTTGTTCATTTTCAACTGCAGAATTTGCGGAGATGGCATAATCCCACTGTTTTTTTCACTTGTAAACAAAAGGGTTGACTCAACAATTGAGAGGGGGAGAGGAGAATCACTTCAATTTCCAGAGTTAAGATTTCATTTCTTTTAGTTCTAAGTTTGAAGTTTATTCAAAATTTTCTGAGATGGGTTCCACTTGTATTAATGCAATCTTGCATAATCTGGAGTTGCTGTATAAAAATTTAGTGAAAAAGAGTGATGAGTTGGGGATGCTGAAGTTGGAGTTAAGACTACTGAGAACACTTCTCCTCTGGTCGAGAAAATGTGGTAAAGATGTCTTTTTGGAATCCGATGATAATAAGCATGTAAGTCTGAGATCTTCCTTGGCTAGACTTCAAGATGCTCTTCAGAAATTCCAGTAAAGATCAGGTGAAGAGTTCTCGTCGAGTGATTTGGAGAAAGTAGTCTCTGAATTTCGAGAAATCATCAGTTCATTCGGGGAAGAAATCAAAGAATTGTATTCCACTCTGGTGGATTGCCCCGTGCATTCCAGTTCTCCTGCAAGAGATGAACTTATGGAGATCATTGACTCACTGCTTAAAAATCTGGAGGATCTCAAATGGAGCAAGCCTTATGATCAAGCTTTTTACATGGTTAGGTCTTATGATGAAGTTTGTCCAGAATTTATTGAAGCCCTTGAAGAGAGGCTGACAATGAGCAATTGGAAAATCTCTCAACTCAATTTGAAGTACTTGCTGCCAAAGCAGCATTGTCTACTTGCATGTATTGGTTTGTTTGAAAGGATAAAATGGTCTTGATATTTGTACAGCTACAGGAGATCAGACCTGATGATCCCCGAGTCAAGGCTGGTAGTAAGTTGATTCCTAAATTGCTACAGAAGATTAAGGCTAATGATATTGGAGTTCTCGAGATTTATGTCCAACTCATGATAGCTTCAACTTCATCAGGATCATCTCACACTCAGTCTTCAGAGAGGGATCTGCTTATATTGGGGCAGTTTGTTGATTCTCTCCTCATTAATCTTTTTGAGATACTACATTGTCTTACTAGTGTCATGATTTCTCTGAAGGATCAACTTCAGGTCCTCTATGAGCATTTGAGATTCTTGAGAACCATTCTCATGAAGCAGCAGGAGAAGCTCAATGACCTAAATGAAAAAGTAAAGGATCTTGTTCAGGTTGTGGTTAGTGATGCAGGAGTGGTATTTCGCTCTCTTTTCCTGAGCAATCTGAAGTCATTCTTGGCCATGGAAGTGGATCTTTCCCTTTCCAATTTTCTGGGAAAAGTAAAACTTCTTAAAACAGAAGTTCTAACTAAGTGCCGTGCAACATCAATACTGAACTCTCGAAGAATCAACAAAGTTGGTTTCACAGATAATAGTAATTATGGTTTTGTAACTGTAAAAGATGCCAAGGTGTTAAGTGATCATGAGCCACCACAAGGTGGTATCCAAACAATCAATGATGTTATAATGGGCTTGCAAGATGAGACAGAAACAATAGTCAATCAACTTACTGAAGGATCAATGAAGCTGGACATGATTTCAATCTTGGGAACGCCTGTGCTTGGTAAGAAAACTTTAGCCAAAAGAATTAACGATGATCCTAGAATCAGATGTCACTTTCATGTTCGAGCATGGTGTCATGTGTCTCAAGCACATTGCAATAAAAACTTGTTACTTGAGATTCTGGATTGTATTGTACAGAAGCCTCAATATTCTAAGAAGGATGAAGATGATTTGGCCCTGGAGCTGTTCCAATCTTTGAAGGAAAACAGGTATCTCATAGTTTTGGATGATGTTTGGGACGTTGAGGCATGGAATGGTTTGCATGGATCATTCCCAGATGATACCAGTGGAGTAGAATTCTTTTAACAAGTCGACTTTGCAAGGTGGCTGAGGAAGTTAAAACTGATGGTAAACTACACCCTCGTTGCCAGCTCACTTACGATGAGAGTTGGGAATTATTACAAGAGAAGCTATGTTGCAACCCAGAGTTTCCTCCAAGGCTCGTCATTCTAGGGCAGAAAATAGCAAAAAATTGCAATGGATTACCTCTCATAATTGTCATCGTTGCTGGAATTCTTGCAACAACAAACCAAGATGGTTGGGAAGATGTTGCAACAAGGTTAAGTTCAAACACTGTTTGCAGTACAAAAGAGTGCTTGGATGTCTTGGAGCTAAGTTACAAAAACTTACCTGATTACTTGAAGCCATACTTTCTCTACTTTGGAGCATTTCCAAAGGTCCATGAAGTTCCTGTTTGGAAGTTGACAAGCTTATGGATGCTGAAAAATTTTTGCAAAAAACTGAGTCAAGGAGCTTAGAGGAGGTGGCAGAGGCGTACGTGATGGATCTGATTAATAGAAGCTTGGTTATGGTTGCAGAAAGAAGACCCTTAGCTGGGGTTAAAACTTGTAACATTCATGATTTGTTAGTTGAATTTTGTATGGAAAAAGCCAAACAAGAAAAGTTTCTTTGGGTGTTACATGGTCTGAAGAGCTTTTAACTTTTAATGAGCCAGGCAACAGTCACTGGTTGTGCATTCATTCCAAGGTAAAAGATTTTCTGATTTCAAGTTTATATTTTCCCCATATAAATTGCCTATTATACTTTCCTCATCGTAATATGGCCCAGATGTGCAATATTTCATTCATTTTCTGCATCTGAAAGCTTCTTAATGTGCTGGATCTTGAGCAAATTGATATAGGGAATACTTTTCCAACTGAGATAGAGTTGCTTGGTGAGTTGGGATACTTGGCAATTCATGGTGATGTTGAATACATACCATTGTCGGTATCCAACCTCTCAAAATTGGAAACTTTAGTGTGAGAACGTATGGCCTTGAGGCTTTGTTGCCAGCTACCATCTGGAAATTGGAGAAACTGAAGCATTTTGGTGGACTTGGTGATTGTGTGGACATTAGCTTGTCAGAAGACGGCCTTGACAGCTATCCCAGTCAATATAATCTAGTCACCTTTTCCACTTTAACTCTTTCTGCTGGTAAATCATTGGAAAAGATACTGCAAAAGTTACCAAACACTCATAAATTTAAATGCAGACTCTCTGCATCAGTGGAATCCACAGATGAGTCCAGCAAGATGGTGCAAATGGACATACTGAGTCAACTGGAATCTCTTAAGTTGTTTCTGGGACACTATCAAATTGAGTTTCAGCTCCCCAAGAATCTAAAGAAGTTGAGCTTAGAGTACTTTCCTTTGAGTATAATTTACATGATTGGTAATTCCCTAATCTTGAGGTTCTCAAGTTGCAGACCCCACTCTTCGAGGTGGTAACATGGGACATGGAAGAAGGTGAATTTCCTAAGCTCAGAATCTTGAAATTGATAAATTCCAATATAATTAAGGGAACAGGTTCTGATGATCATTTTCCCAGTCTTCAGAAATTAGTATTGCAGAAATGTTGGAAATAACAAGAGGCCCCTTCGTGTTTAAGTGATATTGAAAATCTCGAGACAATTGAAGTGCTCTGGTGTTCGGCATCCACAGCAAGGTTGGTACTAGAGATTGAGGAAGAACAGAAGGCTGGGGGAAATATGGATCTGAAGATCCTTGTCCTTGCAGAGCATAGAACGTCTTCTTGAGCACAAAGTTTCTTTTGTTTTAGTATACCTAACTAGTGCTTGTTTAATCTGTTGATGCTATTGCATTTACGTCCATCTTAGTTATGTTGCATGTTGTTTGAACTTGTCTGTAACTCATGCTTGCAGCCCAAGAACTTCAACACTAGTATGCCTTTGAAGTGAATATCTTGGTTATAAAGCCACAGTAAATCCTGATTAGAAAGATCCAGCACATTGTTTACTTCTTTCCGTTGTCGTTTTCTACATGAAAAATTCTGCATTCTGGGAACTTCCACTTCATCTGATTGGAACTTCCACTTTGTCTGATTGACCTGTCTGTCCCAAAATGTTTGCTTTCTGCACTGTATTCCCTTCATCTAGTTTGGGAACCAAAGGCAGTTGAAACTTCTTTCTACCTGTAATATCAGAACTTGGAAGTAACTTATGATGCTACCTAGAAATGTTCATTTTGAAAAAAGCTCACATTTTCTCATGTTGAATTTCTGTTGGACTTCTCTTTGGACATGCTAGGGGCAACAATCTTAGTGACTAACCTCGCCTAGGTTCATTAAACTAGTAACTAGAGTCTTCCTCTCCTGTTTCTTATAGTATTTCTAATTCATGGGTTTATCAAGCTGTTCTTGATTTCATCTGCCCTCATTCTTTACAATCTCTTGTTCACTGTTGTGGAGATTTGTGTTCACTTCTTGGAACATTATATTGCAATCTGGAATAAGAAACATTAAAGTAGTAGTTCCATCTTACCAAATTATAGCAGGTCATTGAGAGTAAATATCAAGACTTATTTTGGAACTCTTTACCAAGGAAATGATGCAGAAATGAAGAAAGAGTTTTTTTTTTTTGGGGTTTACCGTAGGGAGTGGACCCCGCAGACTAATCCCTGCCCCTTACAACTTGCTGGCTACGAGACTCGAACCAGGAGTAACGCTGCAACACTACTTTGACTTAAATTCTAGAATTTGTCTTGTACGCCTGCAAATTTCAGTATTTCTTCGACTTTTTATGCCAAGTGATATTCAGTTAGCAACCAGCACCATTTCTCATAATTTGGTGAGATTTTCTCATGCTTCACAATCTATGGGTTCTTGTAACCTGTTCTAGTATGATTTTTCTGGAGAAAGATCATGATCATGTTCCGAGTTGAAACAAGGAAGGCCTACAGAAGCATTTGAGATTACATGATCACTAAGCTGAGAATCAGTCTCTATGTCCGATTTTCGCACACCTAAGTCCCAAGCAACAGTAAGCCCCTGCCAAATCGGCCAAATCTTTGCTGCCATGCCACCTGCAATTCCCAAAAATCAAGCAAAACCAGTTAACCATAATCCCTGATCAGTCCAAAGTTTCTGTCAATCGGTTTGAATTTTTTAAAATTTCAGATTTGAGGCCAGATTTGTCATCTGGCCCCTAGGTTATTCTTTTATGACAAATGAAATTCCTTTTATGTCAGAATCGTGAATTTTTGGCATAATTTTGATCAGGAAAACTAGGCCATTTACCTCTTATTTTCTTTGTCTTTTTTAAAATCAGAGCAACTTGATTAAGCCTGGAATTTTCGGCTCCAAACATAGAATGTTTTACAAATGGAACCGGATTTATATGGCTACTTCAAACTTAGGCTTCCAAAATTTAAGATTCTGACTTCTCAAGCTAAAAGTTATTTTGCTGTCTCAAGCTATCTGAAATCCTATTTTGGAAGACATTAGAACAGTGGACCGAAAAACAGATGATTATATCAGAAATATGCTTAGTAAATAGTGGACAATCAAGTTTTTGAATCACATCTCTCTTTCGTGGAATTGCCATTAGAAATATATATATATATTAAAATTTTTAAATAGTTTATTTAAGTCTTTTCACAGAGGTTCAAACTATAATAACTTGGATCCACTTAAATACACAAAGGGATGTTTGTTTGATAATCTTTTTCATTTAGTTAATAAACGTTGTTGTTTGCCAAGTTCGTTCAATTTTATTAAATTTAATCATCATGCTTTTTTTTTTCCATTGTTTTTTTCCTCAATTTTCAATTTAATCGTACCTGACTGATCTCTTCTTCTTTTGCCAAATTGAAATCTGCACAGAGACAGAAGACAAACAAAAGAGGGTCTTTTCCTGAATGCTTAGCTTTCCAAGAGATAGATCTATAGCTCAAAATCTGAACCAGCCCAAAATAAAATAAAATAAAATGCACCTAGCGTCAACCATCTCTTTAACTGAAAATTACATAGTTGTTACGACCTAGAATCTGAAACTTTTTCTAACTTTATTACAAGCAATATTATATCCTTTCAAAAATTTTATTAAATTATGAAATAAACTGCAGCAAACTGAGCTTGATTTCATGTGTGCCTATTTCTTTTTTTTCTGGATCTTTCGGAAGTCAGAGTTATATATCGTTCAGTTTCAGTGGGAATCCTACTGATCGATGACATGAACAAAATGTTCTCTGCCTTGGCCAGGAAAATAGAGCATGAAACAACAATCAGGATTGATATACATATGAAAAACAGCTATATTTCATAAGTAAAACTAGACAAAATGTCCCTTTAGGGGTCTAACTGCATTATTTATCACTTAATGCAGAGTACACTTAAATGTTAGAATTTTAGTACATAACAATTGAGAAACTTAATGATTTAGATTTCAAATTTTAGATTTTGTATTTTAGATTTCAATTTTATCAAATGCATCCTTATTTGTCTTTTACAATTCACCACACTTAATCTAATCAAATCTATTTATTTAGAAGGATAAAAATTCTTTTAGACCTGTAATTATAGCATTTTTTTTTTGGGTACAAAAGAAGAATGAAACGAAAGAAAAAAAAATTTTAATGCCCACACTATTGATTTCTCGTAACTTATAATGATGTGGCACCGGGGTGTATGTTAATGTACATTTGGAAAATATAGGTTTACAAAAGCTTTATTGATGTTTACTGAAATCCACTTTATTGCTAGCTTGATTTAGTTGAATTTTGCAACTGTATGAACACAGAGAGCTAGTAAAGCAAAGAAAGAGGGAACTTATTGCTATAAATTGCTCCAACCACTCCACTCCTTATCTTTCCAAGCATAGCGCTTTATCAGATTATGGAGATCAATCACAGTCATTAAGATGTTCAACCAAAATACTTTTGTTTTTAACAAATTTTTATTTTCTTCGAATTGTCTAACTAGAATGTGTAAATGGAATCTTCCAATCCCCACCTTCCTGGATCCTGATTACTTTTTTAACTGCAAAATTGGGAATCAGTCTGAACATCAAAAAAGGCAAGGACGGAAAAGAAATACAAACAACGTATGCATGATTTGCCTAACTTTGACAAGCGTTTTCTTAGTTCTCTGAACTTTGACATGCTTTTCAAGAGTAAACAGGTTCAAAGGACAGCGAATTAAAATAACCTTCAACGTGTTGAATCCCATGTTTTAATACTGTATTTACTTTATATGGTGCAACTTTACAGCTAAAAAGCAGCATTATGTCCAATAGCATGTATTTATATATGCTATCCTTCTCAAATTTTTGGATTAGAAAAAAAGGTCTGTGCAACTTTATATAGAACTTCGAGTGATCCAACATAGGCAGCGAAAATGGATCCAAGTCCAGTATTGGATATCGTGAAGAATACCTTCATGGAAGCAAAGAGCTCCAAGTTCACCAATGGGAAAAAGAGGTCAGTACAAATAACTCAATCAGTGTTTCCGCTTATCAAAGAAGCAGGTGGCAGAGCTCATGCTGTAATCAGCATTGACCCTCTCATGCAAGAGCCTCTTCCCTGCAGAAAATGGCCTATCTGCAGGATCCCATCACATGTTCGCGAAGATAACGAGAAAGCTTATGCTCCCAGATTAGTCTCCATTGGTCTACTGCATCACAAGAGGCCTGGTTTAGAGTTTATGCAAGCTCAAAAGTTGAGACTTCTTGATTCACTTTTGGAAAGAGGCAGCCATCATGGTGTGCTTCTACTCAATATTCTCGCTGATGCTATGAAGGAATTGGAAGCAGAAACAAGAGAATGCTATGCAGAGGACTTAACACACATTGACAGTGATAGCTTCAGAAAAATGATGCTAGTTGATGGTTGCTTTGTGATAGAGCTCTTGCGCCTCGGTGGAAAAAGTTGCCAGGTATTGTCTTAAATATCTCCTAGTGTTTTAGGTTCACGTTTCATACTGTTGTTCTTTTTCGAGTGGGCTTATATGAAGTTCAGAAATTTCCTAAACAGGGAAAGCTGGCAGATGATCCCATCTTTGCTACTCGTTGGATGCCATTCAATCTTGGTCTTGATCTCTTACTGATTGAAAATCAAGTTCCCCTATTTGTACTCCAAAGGCTTTTTGATCTTACAAGGTTGGGTGATGAAAAAGATTCTCTCAACAAGCTAGCTCTCCAATTCTTCAAGGCACTCAGGCCGGGGAAAGATGCCATTACGATTGAAACGATTGATCATGCAGACAGGAAATACACACATTTACTTGCTCTCTTTCATGCTAGCTTTGCTCCAACCGAAACTTACTGTTCCACTACTCAAGCAAGAAGGTCCTGTACCTATAATACATACAGTGGGAAAGGCTGGATCTACAGTGCTAAATTACTCAGCCTTTGCGGGCTTACATTCAAGAAAAAGTCCGGTAACATCCTAGATATGGAATTCGAAAACGAAGTGCTTAGGATTTCCCAGTTGTTCATAGATGAAAATACCGGCATAGTTATAAGAAATTTGTTGGCGCATGAGCAGGGTGATAGATGTGCTGCACCATATTTCACGTCTTTAATAGTTTTCCTTAGCAATCTGTTGTGCACAAGAGATGATGCTAGAGTGCTGATGGAAGCAGGGATCATAAGACAAGCAGAGAATGATGAAGAAGAAGTAGTGAATTTTTTCAACAGCCTTGTTAAGCAACTTGTGTTTGACATGGACAGATGCTACCTTCTTGAGCTAATTGAACATGTGAATACTAGCAGTCAGTCTGCCTGGGCAAAATTCAGATTACGTTGCCGGCCCATCTTACCTCACCTCAGAATCATAGAGATTGCCTTGTTTACTGTCTCCCTGGCACAAACATTTTTCCTCGTCCGAAACTAATTTGTTCCCCATTGAAGGCTGGTGTTTTTTCTTTTGGTTGGATGTGACATAGCTTCCGATCATTTTCTCCAAAGGAGACATTCAAACAGAAGAGTCTCTTCCTCATAATTTTCCAGTGTTTTGGCTGAATTGGAAGACAAAATTTTGGTTGAATTACTGGTTACCCCTTATGGTTTCACATTTTCCTGCACTTGCACTTGCACCTTTTTGTTCAATAATATCCACTTATGCCTTCTTGTTATATTTAGCATTTAAGCAAAGGCATAAGTGGTATTTTACGTGAAGTAGAGTCGGTTTGACCTGGCAGTTCATCCAATCAATCTAATGAATTATCACCTAACGAGGTAGGGTTAATTATTGGACTAAATAAGGAACAAACAAATTGATCAACCATAATCCGGTGGTTCAACTGGTAAATTCTCAAAAAATCACCATTGAATCGTCAATGGAACCACTAATTCAGATATTATTATAAGTTAAATATATTATTTATTATATTATATAGTCACTGAATTAACCAATCAACCCGCAGTTAAACCATTAACCCGTCAACAATTCATCCCCTTGAGTTGGTGTCGAGATCGAATTTTATAACCATGAAAATAAGAGATACTTTTCATCTATTTTTCACCTTAGGAAAAAAAAAAAAAAACTGGCTTCAAATCCTTTGTTCCATAGTATAGCCTGTCCCTCTACTCCATGACCTCATCTTTGTCACCGGTTTCTTTCCTCGCCAAAATGTGCCTTTGAGTTGAGGTTTCTTAACTGAAACCTTTTCCTTTGTTTCTATTTTTCATTTTCAGAAAAAATCTCTCTCCATGCCCATGCGTGAAAAAACACTTCTACAAAAGTTTCTAAAACTCCAGTCTATCAACTCCCTTAATCATTTATTTCCAGTAAATAAAACCCATTAAGCTTGAACCCTCTCTTTTGATGTTACATTTCATTCCTGCCGCATAAGCCTCATATTATTTAGTTCAAAAAAAAAAAAACTGACCGATTTCAGATTTTCCTTTTCCATTTTCTTATGGGAATTTTTATTAAGGATTATGATTCTTGTCTGGCTGTTAATGATAAACTAAAGAAAAGTGGCTTGAAGCCAAGTGTCATAGAAAACTGCCCTGTACTTTGGATTAAAGTTTCAAAATGATAAATATTACTCTAAATTTGTGAAATGGCAATACCAAAAAGCATGAAACTACAAGAGACTAAAGTATATCCATCAATCCGAAAATTGGTTCAAGCTTTAAAATACCAGCAGGTTCTTTTGGCACGTTTAATGTTGTCTTTGTAATACTATGGGTAGCTGTTTATGACAGCATAATCCTGCCTATTCCATCAAGGATCATGGGAAACCTCTTCATTTCTCGACAAGGAAAAGAATGCGAGCTGGAATGATCCTGTCCCATAACAAGCAGGAATCACAAGGTGGCTTTGCAAGTTGAACCTACTAATAAACTTCACCATCTTCGCCCACTCACTGATGAAGAGAGCTGGGAATTGTTTCGGATGAAGGTATTTTCTAATGAGGAGTGTCCTCCAGCACTACATGAACTTGGAGTGCAAATAGCAAAAAACTATAAGGGACTACCTCTTATGGTTGTCATCATTGCTGGAATTCTTGCAACGAGAGAGCCTGATGGTTGGGAAGAAGTTGCTCAAAGATTAAACTCCTACACTGTTTTTGGCACAGAAGAATGCAGGGACATACTGGAGCTGAGCTATAGAAATTTGCCTAATTATCTACAGTGATGCCTTCTTTACTTTGGAGCATTTAAAGGAGACCAAGAATTTCCAATTTGGCGGTTGAAGTGTTTATGGATAGCTGAAGGGTTTGTGCGAGAAACTGAAATGAAGAGGATGTGGCTGAAGAGTGTTTGACGGATCTAATTAATAGAAGCTTGGTCATGTTTGCCAAAAGAAGATCCACAGGCAAGATAAAGACTTGCCATATTCATGATCTGTTACATAAGTTTTGTGTCCTGAAAGCTAAAGAAGAAAATTTTATGCAATTCTTGCATGGGAATGATGACTCATTATGTATAATGTTTCAAGCAATATAAATCGTTTGGGCATTCACTCCAAACTAGAGCAGTTCGAGAGGTCGATCCCGTTTTGTCCCAGACTGCGCTGTCTAGTACCCTCTGCTGATGGTAGCAGGTTCGCATTTCAACAGCCTAACATCTTGTTTGTCTTTCACATCTTCAAACTCCTCCAAGTGCTGGATTTGGGGGAATTTGCTCGAGGTGATTGTTTTCCAAATGAAGTAGAATTGCTTCTTGAGTTGCGATACCTGGCAATAAAAGGTATCATGCATTCAATCCCATCATCCATGCTAACCTTTCTAATTTGGAAACTTTTCTGTTGGGATTCAAATGACGCTCCATTGCCTGATACAATATTGAACATGAGCAAATTGAGGCATCTTCACACAATTAATCAACATACAAGGTTTCTATTGAGGCATCTTCACACAATTAATCAACATACAAGGTTTCTTTCAAGAAAGTCAATCTTGAAAGCTCATCCATTCTTCATAATTTAGACACCTTGAGGGCTGCATCGATTTCTGATGAACAAGGCATTGAAAAGATTATGAGAAAGTTCCCAAATATCTGGGAACTAAAATGCAAGCTCTATTATGAGGAATTAGTGAAATCTATTGAGAACAGAGACAGCACTGTGGATTTAAGTTTTCTGAATAGACTGGAATCCCTCAGGCTTATTCATGACTATTAGGCTGCAGAACGTAAGGTTAAATATCGTCTCCCTTTGAATCTGAATAAGTTGACTCTTTCTCACTCCCCTTATAGTACAGTCTCCACACTTGGAGAACTACCCAATCTTGAGGTCCTCAAATTTGTCCAATGTACCCCATGATTGGGAAGTATGGGACATGAAAGAAGGGGAATTCCCTAAACTCAAAACCTTGAAAATGGATGCTTTGCGCACATTGAGGTGGATAGGATGTGATGATAGTCTTCCCTGTCTTGAGACGCTAGTGCTTTGGAGCTGTAACAAACTGACAGAGATCCCGTCTTGCATATGTTATACTTCAACTCTTGAAGTCACAGCAGTGTTCAGAATCTCTTACAAGCTTAGTATGTGAGATTGAGGAAGAGCAGAGGAGCATGGGAAATGAAGATCTCAAGGTTCACATCATTCCATAGGAGAAGAGTGGTTCCGAAGCAGAATTAATTTGTACTCATGTCAGAGGTAAGTGCTAAAATCATTCCTAGCTTTTGATTCATGAAGAAGATACTTGGAAGGAGTATCTTGCATACTCCAAATTTTGTTAGACAGAAAAATGAAGAAGGAAGCAAAAAGAGATTGAATACCTTCTCTAGTTGTTACTGATTGAATTGTGAATTTTATTGTGATGTTAATGCATGAGATGTTAGAGCTTGTGAATTATTAATAGGATTTTGTATTTAGTGATTGGATAGAGCCCCAAAAAAAAAAAAAAAAGAAAAAGAACTTGTACAACCTTGCGGTTAGATGACCGACTCTGGAATCTGTGGCTAATTTGTTTCACTGTAAGAGTTACATAAACATATCCATGTTAGTACCAAACCAGTCTTTCAATTTTAAGGGATGAATCGATTTCTCTTGATACCATGTTCCTGAAAATCTCCCAGCCTATTTTCGTTTCTCATTCAATCTGGAGGGTATGCTAAAAGGAGGACCAAATATACTCCTTTTGGTATTGCATGACTCAGATTATATCAAACATGTTTGTATAGCTTCTGAATAGACACTGTTTATTATGAGAAGAAGGAAACAACATTTCCACAGCTGAAGCTGCATATTAGTTTTTCTTGGATTCTCTAAAAATCATTTTGTTTCGTGCAATAGATAACTGTATTTACAGGGTATAATGAACGTGATTACCTTTCTAATAACTTTGACACTGATCAATATGTTGCTTTTATTTTGGATTTAAGATAGAAAAAGTCAATCAGGAGGAGCTGATGACATTGGAAGGAGTGATTGTTTTTCTGTAACAGTTCAACGATGGATATTGGTCCTTAATATTTGGCAAGTTGAGTAGTATTGGAAATTTGGAATGTTTATCTAACAGTGGAGAGGATAGTTCATTTCCTGGTTTGCCCATCCAGCCACATGGAGAAATAGAAGGCAATCATTCTTCGACAGAGGACAACAAGAAATTTCCATCTGCTGCAGTTTCTACTCCAAGGTGTCTATTCTCTCTTATGAAGTTTATGTCTTGCAAGTCCTTCACCAGTAAGGAGATTGTTTGGTCTATCAGTTTCTCCTTGACACCTGGTTTTAGTTTTCATTTCTTGTTTCTTATTTTATTTTTCTATTTAATGGATACTAAACCCGATATACCAGAATTATCTTAGTAGTGGTAGTGGCAATCGGATAAAACAAGAAAATGGGGGTTAGGATGGGATAGAACTAGAAATAAAATAAATCAAAATTAGAGAATGAAAAACGAAAACACCAATTAAATAAATCACCAGAGAATAATTTAATAGAAATTATAGGTAATGAAATTCTACTCAAAGGAACAACTTCTCAGGCACATTCCAATCACTTGATCATTTGGACCATAGGAATTTAATTATCCAATTGCATTAAAAGTTAGAAAACCCAACTAACACGCTAAGAGGGTTCATTTAAGCTAGATCACGTTTCCCAACATAAAACTAATTATGGTGGTGCCACTAATTATTAACTAAATGAACGATTATTCAATTAGTTAATTTGAAAGTAGGCTATTAGGTTAATTTAAAACGTTGCATTAAAGAAAGGAGAGTTTTAGCCATCCCACATGAGTCGATTGATTTAATTTGCATGCCCATAACCACGTTGGAATTGAATGTGAATATGCTTGGAATTTTAGATGAGAAATCGACCAAGACGTCGAAGTGGAGAACAAACGAACCTTAATGGAGAAAAATAGGAAAACTAAACAAAAGCAAGGACTGAACCTTGTTATCTTTTCTTTTTGTTCTTTTCGCACGCACTACTACTACTACCAAAAGAAGAAGAACAACTACGAAGAAAGAAAAAGGAATGGATCAAAGGCTCCTTGGTTTTCTTGCTTAAACTATTCTAACAAAACCTATCAATCTAATGAAAAAACCACCAATCAGAGGAAAAGCCTGGACGAAAGCTCTTTTAAGCCGTCCTCCCTGAAGCAGCGCTCTCCTTCCATCAAATCCTCCCAATTAGGTTTCCCAAGAATTTTTTTCCTAATAGGAATCTAACTTTCTAAAAATTAATAACAGAATAAAATCAGGTAACCAATTACACTTTCCTAAACAAAAGAGCCTTTTAAGTAATTTCCAAAAGTGACATAAAGTCTTCAATCCCAAAGATGTCAGGCGCGTAGGATTCCTTCACAACAAATGAAACGCGCCCACGCCTTAACCTTGAGAGCCTTCTGGAATTTTCACCAAGAATAGAGCTTTTAATCTCCAATTAATTTCAAGGACCTAAAATCAACACCAAAACCAAACATGAGTAGAATAAAGAAATTAATACCATAATTAGGCCATATTTAAGGGGAAATGTCCACAAATAATTTGCACAATTAAAGACTTAACATCTCTCTGGTGATTTCCTTTGTTTTACTGTTTCTGTTTGTCTCTGAAAGTAAGAGAAATGTACACTTAATGAACTTCAATGTGTTTGGTTGGCTGATGAATAAGTTCTCAAAATGTTACATGGAAGCTGCAACAGAAAACTCTTCTACAGAAGGCCTTTGAAATTGTGTGCATAAATACTATTCAGTCATCACTAGAAACCATTATTACATGACAAAATTGTGCAATAATATACAGAAGTCACATAAATACATAGGAATGTTCTTGGTGTTAATCTACCTAAGCCTTCTTGTTTGGTCTGATGGAATTAGACATACAATGTGATTTATCCTAGTGTCCTATCATGCTTCTTTAACCATTGCTTGTGGAATTTCTATGATCTCTCTCTCTCTCTCTCTCTCTAAACAAGATGATCCAAATTGAGGGAAGGTATTCACTCTTCCCAAACATAAGTGATTGAATGCACAACATTGTTTCAATTCTTGCCATAATATTGGCGCCTACACAACTTTATTGCTCAAGAAGATGATCAAATCTCTTTAGGCTCAAGCAATTGAAAAATCAAATTGACATTTATCTTTTTCTTCTTCTTTTTTATTTTTATTTTTATTTTTTTTTTGAACGGGGAAAGAAAAATGTTGGAGGGCCAGTTAGTGACTGGCATAAATGATTAAGGGCCATTTAGAATTTTTGCGGTTTATGCTTTTGTGTTGGTGAATGTAATCTCTATGCCCAAAAGCTGATCAGCACAAGAATCAAAAGTGCCAAACTGGAAGGAAAAAAAAAAAAAAAAGGCTTCAAATAGTCCCTTAACTTTCGTCTAATGATTCTATTTGGCCTCTCAACGTTTAAAAATGTCTATTGAATCCCCTTATTTACAAACTTGGTTCTTAACGGTCCCTCCAAGTCAATTTTAAGTATGATATAATTTCACTGTACTCCCTGAGATTTGATTTAATGTCAGCTCTCCACCTTTAAATCTAAAAGTAAGGCATATCAGCATTTTTTTTAACAGTTTTAGTTGAGCATTTAATAGTAGGTTAATCTGACAAACAAAAAAAAAACAATGCCATTCTTCTAACAGTTTAAAAAAAATACCATTGATTATTTATGCAGGGCAACTTTTACTCTGTAGGATCATTTAGAAAACTGTCTATTTTGAGAAAGAAAAAAAAAAAAGGAGAGGCTCACAATTTAGAAATAATCAAGCTTCTCGTAGTGACAAATCAAAAATTAAAACAGTAACTTCATTTTTGATGTGCTTCTCTATTAGTAAAATAAAATAATCAATAATAAAATGTACAGAAGAAGTAAATAGTAGGTAAAGTGACTGCCAATCCAAAATGAAAAATAAAAAATAGAGTCCACTTACAAAAGGTGAAATGGACACCAACATCTAAATCCCTTAAAATTAAGAACGTAGATTATCCATTAATTTATTTTTATCGCTAGTCGCATGTCACGTTTAGTATAGGATTTTCCTAAAAAATATAGCTCACATTCACACAAAATGTCATTATTGTTGCAAACTGAAAAAAATTATTGGTGGGCAATTTAAAATAATTAGAGTATGCCACACTTTCGTTAATGGCATGCTCGCATAACACAATATACATAGAACAATTTTTGTGAACCAAAAAAAAAAAAAAATTTAATCGTTTTCGTTTTACACCTTGCCTAATGCATTTGATCCCCAGTTCCTCTATACATAATCAAAAGCGTGTTTGGCTAATTTCCCACCTTCTAAATTTTATATTTGGATCTCTTCAAGGTCAACCCTCGGTAGTAGCAATCCCAGTGGACAATATTTTATTGTGTTGGCAGTCACCTTAACTCATTTGTCTCCTTCAAACAAATTCTATACAATCAAAAGCGTGTTTGGCTAATTTCCCACCTTCTAAATTTTAAATTTGGATCTCTTCAAGGTCAACCCTCGGTAGTAGCAATCCAAGTGGACAACATTTTATTGTATTCGCAGTCACCTTAACTCATTTGTCTCCTTCAAACAAATTTACAAGAAATGTGCACTAATGCTTTTTTTTTTTTTTAATCTGACTTTTTAATCATTCAATTATTCTCTTTCTTTTAATTAATATGTGAATAACATTTTCAGTGGTTGAAAGTTCATTTGGGGTGGTGGAAATTGCCTCAAAAGCAAATTTCTTGTTGATTGTTGAAATTTTGCTGACAATATTGGATTTGTTTGGATAGAGAGTATTTGAAATAATTTTTTGAAATAAAACACAATAGCACTTTTTGTATCATCATCCCACTTATCCTTTCACTCTGAGAACAGAAAGGTTGACCCAAATATTGTGAAATTTCAATCCGGCATTGCTGCAGAGAAGGCTGAGATGGACTGCTCCTCAACATGTGTTGATCCTGTTTTGCTCAATCTGGAGATTTTGGCTGGAAAAATGGAAGATCTGGAGTCCGTGGAGATCAATTCAGGGAGTGATGAACTGTCATACTGCAAGTTAGTGAAGATAAACATTCAATTACAGTTTCTGAAAGTGGAGTTCAGACTTCTCAGGACCCTTTTTTTATGTGCCAGAAAATTATGGAGCAATTCAGATCCTGCAGGTAACGGTACTGATCATCATGGAGGTCAAGGATCATTTTTGTGTAGCCTTCAAGATTTTGTAGAGAAATATGCTCTGGACTTGCCCTCTTTTTGTGATAGATTGGAAAGGGGTGGATTATCATCAGTTACAGATCTGGAAGAGTTCATCTTTATTTTTCAAGATAGCATCATTTGTTTTAAGCAAGAAATCGAACAATTCTACATCACTTTATCAGATTCTTTATGGAAATCCAGTTCGACTTCTCTGAAAGATCATGAACTTATGGATATCATCGATTCACTGTTACAGAATCTTATCGATCTTCTCTCACTGGAAGATTGCGATGGTGATGTGGAGGAACTGATTCTTGCCCTTCAAGAAAAGATTAAGTTCTTGAAAAATTTCATTAGATTTGCCATTTTTCGAGGGGCTGAGGAAAGGCAATTGGAAATTTTTGTGAGTCACTCTCAAGTTGCTGCTGTCAATGCAGCGCGTCTCTGTTGCATGTGTTGGTTTGGCAAGGATGATGTGGAAGTCTGCAATGAAGTGAAGTTCAAGATTCCTGAACTCTTATATAGCATTACGCCCATTGATCCCCAAGTCCATCAGACTTACGTCCAAGTCCTGACAGCTCCAAAATTACCAGGATCATCACACACTCTAAATTTGGAGAAGATAAGCAATATAATTGCAGCGCGTCTCTGTTGCATGTGTTGGTTTGGCAAGGATGATGTGGAAGTCTGCAATGAAGTGAAGTTCAAGATTCCTGAACAATTATATAGCATTACGCCCATTGATCCCCATGTCCATCAGACTTGCGTCCAAGTCCTGACAGCTCCAAAATTACCAGGATCATCACACACTCTAAGTTTGGAGAAGATAAGCAATATATTGGGGGACTTTGTTGATTCTCTCCTAAGTCAACTTTGGGAGCTACTGCATTGCGGTACAAGATTTATGGTTTCTGTGAAGATGTTATATGAGGGACTAAGATTCTTGAGAATCATCCTCAAGAATCAGCAGGTGAAGTTTGACGAGTTGCATGAACAAATGATGGACTTTCTTGGAGTTGCTGTCAGTGAGTCTGCAATTATAATTTGCTCACTTTTTGCAAACGTGTTCAAGGGAATCGATCTTGATATTCTGGATTTTCTAGAAAAGATCAAACTTGTTGAGGCACAGTTTGGAAACATGTATTCTTTAACATTGACATTTGGGTTTCCAAGTAATAGTGAGCTGGATTTTATCGATATTCTCCAAGAGAATCTAAAGCAACTAGCAATCTGTGGGGTCAGTTCAATTTCTTTTGCTAAGGATAGAGTTGAAGAACTGGCAGAAGATCTTATATTCTTGAGATCTTGCTTGCAGAATATTGAGAAGCATTACAACCAGCATGAAAAGCTGCAATATCATTGGAGTCGCATCATAGAAGCGACAATCAGGGCAGAATTTGTGATTCATTCTTTAAGAGGGGGAGATCTGTCTGATTCTTGTTGTATGCTTTTTAACACCATTGAGGAAGAAATTGAGCTTATCAAGACTGAAGTCTTAGAGCATGATGACCAAGAACAAGGCTTCGAATCCCAGAAAGCTGCCAAGATTTTGAGTCATGTGCCATCACAAAGCGGTATCTCAAAAGCCAATGAAGTTACGGTAGATCTTGTTGATCAGGTAGAGATAGTGACCAATTTACTCATAAGAGGATCAAAGAAATTCGAAATTGTTTCCATTGTGGGTATGCCAGGACTGGGTAAAACAAATTTAGCCAAGAATGTTTACAATAATCCTTCAGTTAGATGCCATTTTCACGCTTTTGGATGGTCCACTGTTTCTCAGGAATATAACAGGAAAAGTTTGTTACTCGAGATATTGGTTTGTGTTGCTCCTATGCTTTCTGAACAATATGAAACAATGAATGAAGATGATTTGGTTGAAGTGCTTTACAGGTGTTTGAAGAGAAAAAGGTATCTCATAATTTTGGATGATGTGTGGGATGGTGAAGTATGGGTTCGCTTGGAAAAATCATTTCCAGATGATGTTAATGGTAGTAGAATTCTCTTAACAAGTCGAAATCACAAGGTGGGTTTGCAGCTTGGATCTACTTGTGAACCTCACCGTCTTCGCCGACTCAATGTTGAAGAGAGCTGGAAATTGCTACGGAAGAAGGTATTTGGCAATGAAGAGTGTCCTCCAGCACTGTATGAACTTGGAGTGCAAATAGCAAAAAATTGCAATGGATTACCTCTTATAGTTGTTGTCATAGCTGGAATTCTGGCAACAAGAGAGCCTGATGGTTGGCAAGAAGTTGCTCAAAGGTTGAGTTCGTACACTGTAATTGGCACAGAAGAGTGCAGGGAAATACTGGAGCTGAGCTATAGAAATTTGCCTGATTATCTGCAGCGATGCCTTCTTTACTTCGGAGCATTTAGAGAAGACCAAGAAATTCCAATTCGGAGGTTGAAGTGGTTATGGATAGCTGAAGGGTTTGTGCAAGAAACGGAGCTGAAGTGTTTAGAGGATGTGGCTGAACAGTACATGATGGATCTAATTGACAGAAGCTTGGTCATGGTTGCCAAAAGAAGATCCATAGGCAAGGTTAAGACTTGCCGTATTCATGATCTGTTACATGAGTTTTGTGTTGCAAAAGCCGAAGAAGAAAACTTTTTAAAATTGTTACATGGGTGTAATGACTGTTTTACATTTAATGTGTCAAGCAATATACACCGCTTGAGCATTCACTGTAAGCAGGAGCAGTTCCAGAAGTCAAGACTATTTTGTCCTCGACTGCGCTGCCTGCTATACTTTGCTGATGGTGATAGGTTCCTGATGAATTGGTGTAACCTCTCATTTATCTTTCACATCTTCAAACTCCTCCGGGTGTTGGATTTGGGGCAGTTCAATCTTGGTGATCATTTTCCAAGTGAAGTAGAATTGCTTGTGGAGTTGCGGTTTTTGGCAATAAAAGGTACAATGCGCGCCATCCCATCATCAATAGCTAACCTCTCTAATTTGGAAACTTTTCTTTTGGATTCAGATGAAGCTACTTTGCCAGATACAATGTTGAATATGAAAAAATTGAGTAATCTTCACATAACTGGTCGATTCACTTATTTTACTTTTGAGAGAATCAATCTTGCAAGCTGCTCTGTTTTTCATAACTTAGACACCTTGAGCACTGCATACATTCGATACGAAGAAGGCATTGAAAAGATAATGAGGAAGTTTACATATATCCGTGAACTAAAATGCAAGCTCAGCTACGGAGAACCAGCAGAATCTACTGATGACAGTATCAGGGTTGTTGCATTAAATTTCTTGACTAGACTGGAGTCCCTCAAACTGATTCATGATCATACCTGGAGTTATATGATTGAGTCTCATTTCCCTCTGAATCTGAAAAAATTGTCTCTGTATGAGGTCCGATGGAGTACATTGCCCGCAATTGGAAAACTACCCAGTCTTGAGGTCCTCTGTTTATCCTCTGGAAACCTTCGTTGGGCACTTTGGGAAATGGAAGCAGGGGAATTTCCCAAACTGAGAACCTTGAAAATGGATTCCTTGTATATCAAGCGGTGGATAGGATCTGATGATAATTTTCCGTGTCTTGAGAAGCTAATACTGCAGCGTTGCCGCAAAATGGAAGAGATCCCTTGTTGCTTATGGAATATATCAACTCTTAATATCATTGAGGTGCACAACTGTTCACACTCTCTCGCAAGTTTAGCACGGGAGATTGAGGAAGAGCAGAAGAGCATAGGAAATGAAGATCTTAAGGTCCACATTACTTAAAGAGCACAACAGAACTTTCTATTAGAATGGATTCTGAAGAAGAAACAACTTGTACTCAGGTCAGATGTAAGTGGTAAAATCTTTCCTAGCTTTTAGTTCTTGAAAATATTTGGCAGAGTAGCTTGTCTACACGAAATTTATTAAACTGAAAAAAGAGAAGGAAATGAAAAGAGAATGAATGTTTTCTATAGTGTTTACTTGTTGAACGATGAATTTGATTATCTTGTTAATGCACGAGATATTAGAACACTTAAATAATCAATAGGACTCGTACAACTGGAGAGGGAAAACTCAGAACATGTACAATCTTGGGGCTAGATGACCGTGTCTGGAATCCATGCCTAATTTGTTTCAAGTATAGATAGTTAAACTTATATCTTTTCATATCACAATAGTCTTTTAATTTCCAGGAATGAACCGATTTCTCTTGAAGTGATGTTCCTGTGAATCTGCTTGCCTTTTTTCTACTGAAACAATGTTGTGTGCGGAAATATATTTAGTCACCTCTAGTAACAATTATGACATGAGAAAAGCTGTGAGTAACATACAGAGCCGCATATTTACACAGAATTTTGCTTTAGTGTTATCTTCCTATGCTTTCTTGCTTGGCCTAATGGGATTAGGCATATGATGTCATTTGTCCCAGTGTCCTATCATCTTTCTTGATGCCTAGCTTGTGGTGTTTCTAAGCCTTTTTACAGGATAAGATGATCCAATATTAGGGTAAGTACTCTATCCTCCTAATAAGCATTGGCTGAATGCAAAAACTGTTACTCAAAGTTAATTCTGGTTGAAGAATTGAGCGTATCTCTTGAGCCTCAAACAATTGAAACATCAAAGTGGAAGGAAAAAGAATGGCATTTTATGCACAATAGTTGTTGCTTTCACAAAACCTGAAATGAAATAAGGAAATAGTATAGAAAGGCAACTGCGCTAACAGCACTCATTTTTTATTCTGATAAAATGCGGTAACTGTGAACTTGTATGCCAGAATCAGGATTCAGGACCCAGAGTAGAACCTGTGGGTTAGAGCTATAAACTGATCCCACTCTCGAAATTGTGAGAGGATATATATGTATATATAGCTACTGGTGGTATTTCACAGTTTCTTGCAAGTTAGGTTGAGATTTTGATCAAGTCATTCTCCTGAATTAGCTTTTTTTGTTTATTTTTTGGCCATTTTTGGTTTCTCAAGCTGCATAGCAATCCCTGGTTTATCATGCTCAACTGATCTGTTCATGTTGTGTTGCAGAGATTTGCAACCATGATGACGGATCTTCTCTTGGTTGCAAGTTCAGCTTTATGTTGTTGCTGTGGAAACATGTCGCTGCCACTTCTTGTTCCACATTTGAGCTTGAAGCAAGTTTTTTATTTTTTTCCTCCCTTGAAGTCATCAACTTTCATTTGGCCTAATCCAGTTCCAGTGCGTCTTTTTTTCCTCCTTAATATTTATTTCTTCTGCACTTATCGAGTGTTATGTCAGAATTTACCTAGTAAAAGGACATGGAGTTTTTCCATTACTCAGTTTCACGTTTAAATTTTTCCCGTATTAGGCTCTCTGTAATTTTCTGCTCAGAATGCTGGGAGCTATGAATGTTCTTACAATCTGTCGTTTGTATTTCACCTCAAACATCTTAGGGTGTTGGATCTGGTGCAAATTAATCATGGTTTTATTGTTCCTAAGGAAATAGTTTCCCTTGTTCTTTGAGGCACTTGGCAATTTTAGCAAGGATGGAGAACATCCCTCCCTCCATCAATAGCCTACCTCTTGAACTTGGCTCATGACAGCATACAACAGTAGCTATTTTCCACTGCCAGATACTACTACTTGGATTGGATTATGCAGAACTGAGGCATCTACATGTAACCTTTTCTGTTTGATCTTAGCTTGGCAAGATACAACCTTGAACGCTTCTTCATTTCTTACAATTTAGACGCTTTTTGACTCCAATGCTTTTTGTTGTGTAAGACATGGAGGAGTTGATGAGAAAATTTCCAAGAAGTCCGCAAACCAAAATGCAGTCTCTTGGAATCAAAATCTATGTTGGGGCCAACCACAAGATTGTGGTGACGAATTTTCTCAGTAGACCGGAGCCAATAGAGATGCTTCTACATAGTGTGTATTGCTTCTAGTTGATTTTCATCTCCCTTTCATTTTTTTTTCCCCAATTTGATTTTAAAAATATGACCTTGTAGGGATTTTCATGGAGTATTCTTTTTAGAACTGCAAAAGTACCAAATATTGAGGTTCTCAAATTCCTGAATGCAGGACGATACGTAGTAATATTATGAGAAACGAAAGAAAAGGAACTCCTTTATAATCAAGCTGTTGAAATTGCAATGCTTGGAAACGAATGAAGAGGAACCCCTTTATGAGAAAGGATCTGTTTGGATGGGTGTAAAATATTTCCCTAGGAAAACGTTTTCAAGGCAAGTCATTTTCAAGGACAATGATTTCATTTTCATTATTTTCTTTTGTTTGGTTAACATATCGAAAATATTTTTTAAACCCATTTTTTGGTGTTTGAATTAAATGTTCAAAATACTTCTCTAACTTCAGAATTTATGGTAATTACAAATACTTCCCATTTGATTAAAATTTTATTTCATTCTTAATCTAAAAAAAAAATAGAATATCATACTTTTTCACATATTTCCATTCATGTACTATAACTACTATTCTTTCAACAGACCTGACATGTCAAATATGCTACAGAATATCAAGTGTTTGCTTTTGCAAACTTAAAAATTTATGTATAGATTCAGGTATTTGACATACCACTTAATCATACTATAAGAAAATACTCTTTCAGAATTGTTGATTACATAAATATAGAGTACTCTTCATGTATCCTGTGTTTCTAGCTTTAGCATTTCACTACAGTAACAACAATATCAAAATTGATAGCATATGCTCCATAGTTATGCTGGCAAACCGAAAGCAAAAGTTCAGAACACCAATCAAGAAAAAATCTCAAACCAAATCCTCAAACTCAAATTCAACGAAGATGTCTTCTCAAGTTCTTCACTGCGGCAATTTTTTCAAATCTCTGTCTTTTGAAGAACTAGATGTATGAATTCAAAGAATAGCAATTGAAATAACAACTCTGGTCACCACCATAGACTTCTTTGTTCTAACTAGATGTGTCAATCACTACCCATTTATATTGGCTCACCCAAATCCAACCCATTAATAATTTACCCAAATCAACCCATTAATTTTAAATGGGTATAAATGGGTACCCATTTATACCCACTTAATTGATGGGTAATGGGTTGACTTGACTCACCCATTTAACCCATTTAAAAATAAATACACATTTTATTCAAAATTTTAGTGACTGATAAGGAGATAAATTTGAATTTCTTATCAATGTAATAACAATAAAATACCATTATTTATTGTCAAACACCATGCGAAAAATCTTTAAAAAAATAAACAATATTTCAAACAAGCCATAAATGGGTAGTTGGATATACACATACCCATTTATTAAATGGGTATAAATGGGTTGATTCAATTGTACCCATTACCCAATTATGACTTATCCAAATATACCCAAATCACCCATTTTGACACCTATAGTTCTAACTCTGTGAAAGAGCTAAAAGATTTTGAAAAGCCAAAGAAAAGATTCTACCTGTTGATAATCAATAGGATGGTCCCTGAGTTTGTATTCAGATTAAATAAAGAAGAAATAACTATATGGGGAAGAAAATCTTTTTACTTGCCTAGCATGAGACTGCCGCATGATTGGTGGATAGAGCATAGATATGTCATAAAACAAATTTAGCAATCAAGTGGAACTATTCCTTCAATCATTGTTGTGGCTATATTTTCCAAAACAGTTATTAAACTAGGTACCCTGAGCAATACATAAGACATTAAATTGGTCAAAAGAATACATGATGAACCTAAACGTAAACAAAACAGAATCACCACTCACACCCCAAGTAATAGCATTCCCAGGTCCTAGAAATTACGTGTCAGATTTTTTTAGTGATGAAACTGCATAGACAAAAGGTTTACAGATCACCTTGATATGACAACAAAGTGCTTCCCAAGACATGAAAACATTAGAGCTAATCTGTAAATCATCAAGTGGCTCCACTGCAAAATAAGACAAGAAAACCATTTCAACAAATCAATATTAACTCAATCACCATGTATTTCTCCTTCATGTCTATTGACGTAACGGGAAGACTAACTCAATTAGCATACTTGTTAAGCCTATATTTATGCCGCTCAAGAATAACTGGTAGAGTTTGCTTTACTTCAAAATTGGTTGTTGCAGCTAGGTTAACCACAACGCTACTTCTCCACATTTTCAACCAAATTTATGTCTTTCACTTCAAAGTTATCACAAGTGATGTCAGTAGATACAACTATAATAATTTGCTCAACAATGGTATTTAGATCTCTACCACCTTTCTCTTTCAGGACCCTGGTTTGGTCCTCTGCCATGATCTAAAAAAGAATAGGAAAAAGCCAAAAAAAAAAAAAAGGGTTTCAAAATTCACTGACAACATCGAAATCAATACCCTAAACTTAAACAAAAAATTCAAGATACAAAGAATGAAAAGTACTCTTTGCAACTTATACAGTCGCTATATTGCTACTATCATACATCTTGCATGCTAACCACTCAAGTGTCATCTAGAAAGGATAGTTGGCAGTAGTAAGTGTACCACTTTAACTTGAATACAAACAACAAAAACTGCAAGTCGATAATTAAGATGTATTTATGTCTTCAATAGAGCAATCTAAACAAGAGAGGTTAAAGCCTATATTGACCTTAACCAGACTCTCAGTAATACTATCACAATTGGGAAAAGCATGTTTGCAGCATTCAAATTAACGCGGTGGAGAAAATGAAAGGAAAACAAAGTTCATTAATACATAAACTAATATAATAGTTTAGACACTGAAGATAGCTTCTTATCACGTAATCTTTCAACAAAGGAACAAAATTGATGCCTGTAGTACTTATCGCTATGTTACAAGTGAAATTATATCTCATTTCTTAAGAGAGAATACTCTGGAACGAGGCAATAGATCATAAGATGGCTTTCCAATCAATGGTACCACTATTTCCTGTATGAAACAGGGGGTGGAGCAAAATTTTACCAAATATTCAGACTACCAAGAGTTTCCGTTAACTCAAAAGGAAAAAAAAAAAAAAAGGTTCAAAAATTTTTCAAAGCAAAATCCCAAATCCTTAAGAAAAATTAGTAACATGATTCTCAAAAATTGCAGCAGCAGAACAAAAAGTCGGTAAATCCCTATATTGGAACACCAAATTTAACCACACATTTTTCCAAAAAAAAAATGAAAGATTAAAATAAAACCAATAGACTTGCATAAAGATGAAGTGTTACCTAGGGCTACAAACGACCCGAGTCGAGTCAAGTTTTAACCTAATTGAGCCGAATTCGACTCATTTTTCACCGAGTTTGAGTTCAAGTTTAAATTCGAGTTTAATTGAGTTCAAACTCGTGCCTACTCGAGCTCAAAAAAATAAAAATAATTATTTTATTTTTTAGAAAAAGAATAAAATCATTATTTTTCTTAATAAATAATAAAATATTAGGGATATATATGTAAGTTTACTATTAAAATTAAAAAAGAATATATATATATACATATATATATATATATTCGAGTCTGTCCGAGTTGATTCGTGAGCTATAGAACTTGAGAGAAGGCTATTTGAACTTGATTCGAATATAAAAACGAGTTGTTCGAACTCGATCAAACTCGAGCGGCTCGCAAGCAGTTCAATTCGTTTACAACCCTAGTCTTACTTGAGTAACATAGCTGTTACCATTGTCAGAGATGGAGGTCTTCATTGGCGATCTCTCCCTTCTCTTCCATTGTCTGTGTCCTTGATCAAAATACAGAAAAAAAAAAAGAAAAAGAAAAAAAAAAAGAGCTTAACAGCGCCCTTTAGAAGAAAAAAATGACCTAGAGAATTTTACATCGGTGGAATTAGACCTTGGATCAGTCCCTTCGCCGGAGATGGAGGTTGTTGTTGGTCACCCCGTGTGTGTTTTTTGTTCCTTGTCCCCTTGATTGTTTTGCAATCGAAATAATTAGAAAAAGGCCTCTATTGGCAGCATAGATATTAGGATGGCGATCCAAATCTAGATAATGGCTTTCGATCCCTGATATGATTCTACCCTTAAAGGTATTAGGATAAAAATTTTAGTAATTTGACCATCATTTTGTGCAGAAAATTTGGAATTAAATGCCATTAAAAACTAGATTCAAAAAACTTTAAGGCTTAAGTTCACAGCATATTCCAACAAGACCAAGAACTCCTATCTTATACTAATTCCTTACCTATAAAAATTGGTGAACTTTTAGAATTGACCTATGTGTTTTACTAGAATAAGATGATAATGTCTTTTAAGTTATCACTTAAAACTAATGTCTGGAATTTTTATTGTAGTAAATTAGCCTAATAAAGAGTCCTTGAAACTGAGTTAAAACTAGATACAAAGGCTTTAAACTTGTATAAATATCTTATGCTAACTCCTTATCCATAAGAAAGAAATGCATTTACAATATGTCACATATAGTTTCAAAATTCTTAGACTATCCCAAATATTTTAGATGGTATGATTTTAAGATTAATTAATAATACTATTATATTGATTGTACATGAGTTGTATTATCTATTTTTGTATATGTGAATTACAAAATTTGAAATTATTAGTAGGACCATTTTTTACATTTTTTATAGGATAGATCGATCTTACAATCCGATCTTGCAAAACAAAAAAGATTCTAGGTAAAATCCCAATTTTGAAAACCTTAATTGGAAGACGCTTGATTAAAAGAAAATAATTTCAATAACTCGGTGGGGTAAGTTGTTTTCAGCCCTTTTGAAGGAAAATTTTGTCCCCAGCAAATCTTTTCCCTACTTAATTAAGAGCCAAACAGCGGAAAATATTGAAAATGTTTTTCCGGAAAATGTTTTACACCCAAACAAATGCACCCTAAGTGTGGAAATTGCAATACTTGGACAATTATTACAAGTGACGTTTTAGACACACGAGATTAGAACTAAGTATTATTTTTAAAATGATATTTTAATAAAAATTTGAGATTGCAATTAACCAAATCAAATAGTTAAGTTTTTCATATGAAAATGAATTTGGCGTTCAAAATTTACTAGTCAAGAATAAGTATTCCGGTTAAAAACACTTAAAAAAGTGTAACAACCATTAGAGTTGGTTCAATTTTTAATCTTGAATTTGTTGGAGATGGAAAGAGTGGGAAGCGGGGGAAAAAAGGGGGTGAAACATCATAGAAATTTATATTTGAAATGGCATAATGGCTGGATCTTCGTTGGGCCAACACTACCTTAACTCGAGCTTGGCCCAATATTGAATCAGGCTTAATTCGGAAGCCCAGTTCAGACCATTGCAGCCGAAGTTCATGTAGAGCCCAGCCCTCTGAATAGGCCTAATTGCCCCCTTGCGTGTGGTCCAAATTATGCCTAATGCGTTTACATCTTAATGCTGAATTCTTCTTGTTATTGTTCTCTCTCTCTCTCTCTCTCTCTCTCTCTCTCTCTCTCTCTCTCTCTCTCTCTCTTTTTTGTGGGACCTTAAAAAAAAAAAGAAATAGAAGTTGACTCGTTAAAAAATACATCACCTCAGACTCAAAAACTTCAGTTGTATAGTTCTTCAACTGCTGTTTCACTAAATCATTGGTGTGAGAAATGTCAGAATCTACAGTGATGCACTGCTCAACTTGCATTGAGCTGATCATTGAAGAACTAAATTTGATAGAGGAGGAGAGCCATTTGGCCGAAGATGCAATTCATGGTGTAGACAAACAAGGGATGAAGATCCTGAAGCAAGAGCTGAGGCTTGTCAGAACCTTTTTCCTGTGTGCAAGAAAATGGACCAATCATGGAACTTTGGGAACTTCTTTGTCTTGTCTTGAAGATTCAGTTCGAAGAAATGTAGAGTATTATTACTACTCCGTTTGTCTCAGATCAGTGGATGGAATGTTTTCCAGTGATTCAGCAAACCTGATATCTGGCTTTCGACAAATCATTAGTTCTTCAAGTCAAGAAATCGAGCAAGTCTTTAACAGCTTGCTAGATTGCGTAGACCAGCAATCCAGTTGCTCTTCTCCTGCCGTGAGAAGTGATGAAGTTGTGGAAATCTTGGACTCTCTACTAAAGAATCTGGAGGATCTTCTCAGTTTCTCGGGTCAAAATCCAGGAATTATATCCCAACGGCTGGTCAAACACCTCCACGAGAAGCTAATGTTCTTGAGAAATTTCATTAGGTTTGCCATGTTGCAGGGAGTGGATGAGAGACAATTGGAAGATCTCTTGATTCATTCTGAAGTTCTAGCAGTCAACGCGGCAAGACTCTCTTACGTTTGTTGGTTTGACAGATACAATGGGGAAGTCTTCCCAGGCACAGAGCTCAAGATTTCTGAACTGCTGCAGCGGATTAATCCTGTTGATCCTCGAGCCCATGAGATTTATATCCAAGTACTACTTTCAGGATCAAGAACACAGGCACTGCAGCACGTTCTTAAGCTGGAGATGGATAACCATATACTGAGGGACTTCCTTGATTCTCTGGTAGGTATTCTTAGGGACCTACTCAACTCTAGTAACAGTTTTTTGGCTTTGAGTGGAGATGAAATCCTAATTCTCTATAAGGTACTCACATTCTTGAGAACCATTCTCCGGAAGCAGCAGCAACAATTCAACAACTTAAATGAAGATGTCAAGGATCTTATTGGGGTTGTAATGAATGATGTGGCGATTATAATTTTCTCTCTTCATATGAACAAAGAGGAAAAGTTGTGGGTAGACAAGGAAATGGATCTTGCTCTTCTTGATGTGCTGGACAAGATAAAACTTGTGAAGGCAAAATTTGAAGAAAAGCATCCAGTTACCTCAATGTCTTCCTTTCCCAAAACCAGTGAGCTGGGTTTTATGGATTTTCTCCTTAAAAGTCTCAAGGTACTTTCAGGAAAGGTGGATAATTCAATTCCTATTGTCAATGAAAGACTTAAAACAATCCAAGAAGATCTTGAATTCTTAAGATGTAGCTTGGAGTGTATTTTGGAGAAGGGTAACCTCCATGAAGAGCTCCAAACTCTGTGGAGTCGTGTTATAAATGTAGTGTACAAGGCTGAGTTTGTAATTGACTCCTTGAAAGTCGGGGATATTCCGGATTGTTTTGCTTTATTTTTGAGTGCCATCATAGAGGAAGTTGAGGCTGTCCAGAGTCTCCAGGCACAGATCCTGCAAGTTGATGACAGTAAGTATGAATCCCAGATAGCTGCCAAGATATCAAATCAATCACCACTACAACGCAGTACCCCAATAACCAGTGAGGCTGTGGTAGGTTTTGATGATGAGGCAGAAACAATCATTGGGCGGCTTACAAGAGGAACAATGCAGTTGGACGTTGTTTCCATTGTTGGCATGCCCGGAATCGGTAAGACAACTTTGGCCAAAAAAGTTTACAATGATCCTTCAGTTAAATGTTACTTACATATTTTTGCATGGTCTTGTGTTTCTCAAGCATATGAGAAGAAAAATTTATTTCTTGAGATTTTGGCTTGCATAGATCCTAAGTATTCTAATCAATGCATTGAGATGACTGAAGATGATTTGGCTGAAACTCTATATAGATGTATGAAGGGAAATAAGTATCTCATTGTTTTGGATGATATTTGGGACGTCAAGGCATGGAACTGCTTGGAAAGATCATTTCCAAATGATGCCAATGGAAGTAGAATTCTTTTAACAAGTCGAATTTCAAGGGTAGCTTTACAAATCAGACCTATAGTTAAACTTCATTACCTTCGTCGACTTAATGATGATGAGAGTTGGGAATTACTGCAGAAGAAGCTATCTGTCAAAGAGGGCTATACTCCAGAACAATGTGCAATTGGTAGACAAATAGCAAAAACTTGTGGTGGGTTACCTCTTACAATTGTCATTATTGCTGGAATTCTTGCAACTTCAGATCCAAATAGCTGGAAAGAAATTGCCAAAAGTTCAAATGCGGACTCTGTTTGCAGCAAAGAACATTGCATGCACATAGTAGACTTGAGTTACCAACAGTTACCTGTTTATTTAAAGTCATGTTTTCTTTCTTTTGGAGCGTTCCTACCCGGCCAAAGAATTTCAGTTCAGAAGTTGACGTGGTTATGGATTGCCGAAGGATTTGTTAAGCAAAGTAAAGTAAAAAGCTTAGAGGATGTGGCTGAGGACTACCTGATGGATCTTGTGGATAGAAGCTTGGTTATGATTGCCAAGCAAAGATCCACAGGCGGGGTCAAATTTTGCTGCATTCATGATTTGTTACATGAGTTTTGTGTTGCAAAAGCTAAGGAAGAAAATTTTTTACAGTTGTTACATAAACATGATGAGCTCTTTACTTTATATGAGCCACACAACTTAACGCGGATGCGCATTTACTCCATGCCAAGAGATTTCAAGAATTTCAGTGTACTGTGTCCCCGTGTACATTCTTTACAGTTCTTCGGTAATGGTGGTCCATGTCATCAAACACTGTACGATGTCTTGTTTCTCTTCCGCATTTTCAAAGCACTTAGGGTGTTGGATTTGACAAAGATCAATTTGGGAAATTCTTTCCCCAGTGCAATAACATCACTTCATGAGCTGAGGTACTTGGCAGTTCGATTTGATCGGTTGAAATCTATTAGTGTGTATATTTGGTGGCTGAAGTTTCGGCTGTCTTGTATCTATTAGTATATATCTATATTTGGTAGTTTTGGTAATTGCACATAATTAGGTAAATTGGGGCTGAAGTCACGGGAGCCTGGGGTGCACATTGTACTTGTATAAATAGAGCAGATGGCAATGAGAAAAACAGGAAAAACTTTTCCCAATTCCTCTGGGTTTTACATGGTATCAGAGCATCCTGGATCTGAAACAATACCAAACCCCTAAACTATAAATCCTAGGACGATGACAGATCAAAAAGCTTCAAGTTCGAAGACCAATTCGCCGTTCTTATTGAGCGCGAATGACAACCCAGGCAATTTAATTACGCAGACACAATTCAAAGGACCAAACTATGAAGAATGGGCTAAGGCCATGAGGATTTCGTTGAGGGCAAAGAAGAAACAAGGTTTCATTGATGGCACCATTAAGGAGCCGAACCAGAACTCAGATGAAATTGATGATTGGTGGACAGTAAACTCCATGATTGTGTCATGGATCTTTAACACCATCGAACCAGGCTTGCGTTCCACGATTTCATACAAGGAAACGGCAAGGGAATTATGGGATGATATCCAGCAGCGATTCTCTGTTCGTAATGGCGCGCGAGTTCATCAATTGAAAACGGAGGTTGCAAATTGCAAACAAAACGGGGATTCGATCATGGCTTATTATGGTCGACTCAAGAAACTGTGGGATGATTTGAATGATTATGATCCTATGCCTACGTGTTCTTGTAATGGATGCAAGTGTAACTTCGTTACACGGCTTCAACAGCGTCAAGAGGAAGAGCGGGTGCATCAATTCCTCATGGGGCTTGATGAATCATCTTATAGTAATGTCCGTTCCAATATCATCGCTTCAGACCCTCTTCCAAACCTTCATAGGGTATATTCTCAAGTTACGAGCAAGAACAAGTGTAATGACTCGAGCAGCTCCCAATCGGTCTGATCCGGTGAGCTTTGCCATGAAAACAGTCAGTCCAGGCCCTCGGAATTCAGGGGGGGACCGAAAAGACGATGGAGTAGTTTGCTCTCACTGCCAGAAACCGGGACATAGCATGGACACATGCTTTCGTCTCCATGGCTATCCCGACTGGTGGCCAGGAAATTCGACTCAAGGAAGAGGCAGAGGACGTGGTAACCAGGGGCGTGGTCGTGGTGGAGTAGCACGGGCTAATGTTGCACAAAGGGCAGTAGGGGCGGCTGCTAATGTTCCCCATGGGAGACCACTTGATGATTCTGATAAAGCTGGATTGGAGACCTTGAGCAAAGATGATTGGGAGACTTTGAAGTCTCTTTGGAACACTCACACGAATAATACATCAGTTGCTCAGCCAAGGCTTAATGGTAAGGCATATTTACAATGGTTGTTTGACACAGCATCATATGACGGAGAGGAAGCGCATTTGTAGAGCTTCAAGGAATACCTCATTGTCAGTGAAAATGCCAAACGGTGAATACGTTATGGCAACAGGAGAAGGAACAGTTCTTGTAGGAAAATTATTTCTCAAGGGTGTTTTATATGTCCACAAATCTGATGCAATTTGATATCTGTTTCAAAATTAGCCCGTGACAAAGTTCATATTTTGAAATTCACTGATCGTTTATGTGTTGTTCAGGACCGCACTTCGAGGATGCTGATTGGAGTGGGTGAAGAGCTTGAGGGCTGTATGTCGCACGAGGGAGCTTCGTCGGCTCATGGAGCCGCTGTCAAGAATATGGGCTTATGGCATAAAGGTTGGGACATCCCTCTATGCGAGTCATAGAAAAGCTTCCTACAATAGATGGTAGTATCGAGATAAATAAAGGTGTTCATGAACCTTGTGACGTTTGTTTCCGGGCAAAACAAACTCGTATTCCTTTTTCTATTAGTGACCATAAAGCTAGTGATATTTTTGAATTAATTCATTGTGATTTGTGGGGAGCTTATCGAGACTAGTTTTTGTGGTGCTACCTATTTTCTGACTATTGTTGATGATTGTTCTCGTGGTGTATGGGTTTATTTGTTAAAAGGGAAACATGAGGTCCCATGTGTTGTTAAGAATTTTTTGGCTATGACCGAGAGACAATTCAATAAACAAGTCAAAATTATACGCAGTGACAATGGTACAGAATTTACTTGTTTAGGTGATTATTTTAAGGAGTGTGGCATTATTCATCAGACTTCCATGGTTGGGACACCTCAACAAAATGGAAGAGTTGAGAGGAAACATCGACACATTTTGAATGTTGGTAGGGCGCCTTTTCAGGCTAACTTACCTATTCAATTTTGGGGAGAATGCATTCTCACTGCAGGATATTTAATCAATCGTACTCCATCATTGATTTTGGGTGGAAAAACTCCATATGAAATTTTGTTTGGAAGTCCTCCATCTATTTCTCATCTTAGAGTATTTGGATGCCTATGCTATGCTAAGAACATTAATCGGGAAAAGGATAAGTTTGCAAGTCGAAGTCATAAGTGCATATTCATGGGTTATCCTTATGGTAAAAAGGGGTGGAGGGTGTATGATCTAGATAGGAAGGTTTGCTTTGAAAGTCGAGATGTTGAGTTTGTTGAGCACGTGTTTCCTTTTGCCCATACGGACTCCGCAAGGTCGGCAACTCCAGATTCTCTACCTACTGTCATTGAGCCTACTATATTGGAGGACGTGCCTGAGATTGAGGCACCTCCGCCAGCCTCTGAATATGACGGACAGTCCATGGAAGAGGGTGTGACAGCAGATGGGATCGTACCAGTGCCTGAAGTTACAGAGGTTACGGGTGTAGCGGACGATCTTGGTCGCGGCAAACGAGCGCGACAGCCTTCAGTTCGTTTGCATGATTATGTGTTACATACAGCTGCCCTCAGTCCCTCGAGCTCTCCTTCCTCTTCCTTGGCATCCTCAGGTACGCCCTACCCCATCACAAACTATGTGAATTGTGCTAAATTTTCCCTGTCACATCGTCGATTCGTGGCTGCAGTAACTACAGGGATTGAACCAACCAGTTTTAAAGAGGCAATGCAGCATTCATGTTGGCGTGAGGCAATGAAAAAGGAGGTTGAGGCTCTAGAGGATAATGGGACATGGACAGTTGCTACTTTGCCTCCAGGAAAGAAGGCTCTTGGTAGTAAATGGGTCTACAAAATCAAGTATCATGCAGACGGAACAATCGAGCGATACAAGGCACGCTTGGTTGTTTTCGGGAATCACCAGATCGAGGGTCTTGATTATAATGAGACGTTCGCACCTACTGCAAAGATGGTCACGGTTCGTACCTTCTTGGCAGTAGCAGCGATCCGTGGGTGGGAATTGCATCAGATGGATGTGCACAATGCATTTTTGCATGGTGATCTTGAGGAGGAAGTTTATATGCGTTTTCCACCAGGCTTTACGGCACCTGGAGCGGATAAAGTGTGTCGTCTGCGCAAGTCTCTCTACGGGCTGCGACAGGCACCGCGGTGTTGGTTTGCCAAGTTGGCTGCGGCTCTGGTTCAATATGGATTTCAGCAATCTGGCTCAGACTATTCTTTGTTCACGTTTCGGCATGGCAAAGTTCAGTTGACCATTTTGGTCTATGTGGATGATCTGGTGATCGGTGGGACTGATAGTGATGCCATTCATGCGTTTAAAACTTACTTGAATGATTGTTTCCACATGAAAGATCTTGGTAAATTGAAGTACTTCCTTGGTCTTGAAGTAGCGCGAAATTCGACTGGGATTTTTCTTTGTCAGAGAAAGTATGCTCTCGATATTATTTCTGAGACAGGTTTGTTAGGTGCTAAACCTGCCAACACACCAATGGAGCAAAATCATCACCTCGCTTTAGCTAAGGACGAGACTCTTCCTGATCCTATGCCTTATCGGCGTCTTATTGGTCGTCTTATCTACTTGACGATTACTCGACCTGAATTGTCTTATTGTGTGCATATCTTGGCACAATTTCTGCAGGAGCCTCGGCATAGTCATTGGGAGGCGGCCCTTCGGGGTGTTCGTTTCTTAAAACTTCATCCTGGGCAAGGTCTTTTGCTACGCTCTGATTCCTCTCTTCATCTTACGGCTTATTGTGATGCGGATTGGGCGAGTTGCCCCTTGACTCGACGTTCTTTGACGGCATATTTTGTCTTTCTTGGGGATTCTCCAATTTCCTGGAAAACGAAAAAACAGCATACCGTATCTCGATCTTCGGCTGAGGCAGAGTATCGATCTTTGGCCTCTACGACCTGTGAATTGAAATGGCTCAAGGGTTTGTTAGCTTCTCTTGGCATCCCTCACTCCTCTCCTATGCGGATTTATTGTGATAGCCAGTCCGCTCTTCACCTTGCTCACAACCCTGTGTTTCATGAACGCACCAAGCACATCGAGGTTGATTGTCACTTTGTTCGTGATGAGATTCGTCGTGGTATCATTCTTCCTCAATCTGTATCCTCGTCTCACCAACTAGCTGATATTCTTACCAAGGCTCTTGGCAAACGTTCGTTTGATGCCATTCTTTGCAAGTTGGGCATTTCCGATCTTCATGCTCCAACTTGAGGGGGGTATTAGTGTGTATATTTGGTGGCTGAAGTTTCGGCTGTCTTGTATCTATTAGTATATATCTATATTTGGTAGTTTTGGTAATTGCACATAATTAGGTAAATTGGGGCTGAAGTCACGGGAGCCTGGGGTGCACATTGTACTTGTATAAATAGAGCAGATGGCAATGAGAAAAGCAGGAAAAACTTTTCCCAATTCCTCTGGGTTTTACAAAATCCATTCCATCATTGATAGCCAACCTCCAGAAATTAGAAACTTTTATGGTGTGGACTTTCTATCATCATTTAATCAATTTGCCACATACAATCTGGAAAATGAATAGATTAAGGCATCTACATGGTCCAGGGTTTTACTTGGGTTTTGCTGCAGAAGATCAAGAAAATTCCAGTTTATCCAATTTAGACACCTTTGCAACTGCACATTTTTCCTTTTCCCAATTGGAAATGTTGAGAAAATGCCCCTATATCCGCAGTCTAAAGTGCAGATGCATCAGGTCCAAGATGTCTGCAGGAGTTCTGGTGATGAATTTTCTCAGCCAGCTGGAATCACTGAAGCTGTGCCTACATGGGTCGGAAAAAGTTCCTTTGGAGTTTCACAGTCCTCGGAATTTAAAAAAGTTGAGTCTAGACAGCTTTTCCATGAGTCCTATAATTTCCACAATCGGAAAACTACCAAATCTTGAGGTTCTGAAATTGGTGAACGTAGCATTTGATGGGGAAGCATGGGACATGGAAGAAGAATTGGACTTTATCAAACTTAGAATCTTGAAACTAAAAGATTTGCGGATTGCCAGGTGGACAGGATTTGGTGATTTCCTTCCTTGTCTCCAGAAATTAGTTCTGTGGCGATGTAGGAAATTGGATGAGCTCCCTTCTTGTGTAGGGTGCATTCCAGCACTCGAAATGATCGAGGTGCGCAACTGTCCGAAGTCCGTTTTGAGTTTAGTAAAGGAGATTGAAGAAGAACAGATAAGTCTGGGCAATGAGCATCTGAAGATCCTGAATTACAACTTTTAAAAGAGTACTTAGAAAAACATTTGCCATGTAGTAGCAAAGATGTTTGCAATAATTAAAATGTCTTGTATTATCTCTTTTTTATTTTACTTTATTTTATTTTGGCTTTGAACTAGCTCCATATGTGGCCGTATATATTTGACACCTGTATAATTCACATCTGCATTTAGTTGTAAATCTGGCCAGAATTGTGGAACTAACTCAATGTGCAAGCTACTTGACTACTTGAGGAGAAACAGCAATTTGACTAGTAGTTGTTCATATTTTGTTACTCAGCTCTCAGTTTCCTGCAAGTTTCGTTTCTTCCTAGCTTGCCTACTTGAGGAGAAACAGCAATTAGACAAGTACTTGTCCAGGAAATTTGTTACTTAGCTCTCAGTTTCCTGCAATTTTCATTTCTTAATTCATACTACCCACTGTTTGTTAATCCTAAAACGGGTTGCCTGACTCAACAAACCAATTTCACTAACCATCTGATGATTTATTAGGTAGAATACTTCAGTTTTTTGAACGTAGCTTTACCCGAGGAACAAGAAGAGCAGAGTGACTGATTTTTCTTTTTAGATATCATTAGATGATTAAGCATTTGAGAAAACAGATGGCTAGAGATTGCAAGAAGAATAAGCATTTGAGCAAAAATATGGCTACAGCAATCTCTATTGTTCTTTACTCATGGATAATGAATCCTGTACACACTAGTACTCGTGCTGTCTACAGGTATTTAATAGAAAAGAAACTGTCATTTGCCTCTTCCAGATCTACGAAACTAATCTTGAAAGCTTCTGCTAAGAAAGAAAAGATTTGCATGGGTACTCATAAGCTATTCTAAGTGGTTATTCTCACAAAAATGAAGTGGCAGGTTTTCTTTCAAAGAAAAAGTAGAAATGATAACATTTTAATACCCAACTGGAGTCGAGAGTAACAAACCCTGCCATATTGAATTACATATGGGACCGGGCAGCAGGGCTTCTCCCCTGTAGGAGTTTAGACTACTCAAAGGTCCTTTTACGTGGCTCTGAAATCTGTGGATGGCATTTGTCTTGTTGATTGCTTATATGAGAATTTGCTGTGCTATGACTAGGCTTGCGTACTCTTTTCACTTGGAAAAGATATCAGAACTGGTGAAGTCTACAATATATTTTTGTACATAAAGTTCGCTGTAACAGATAATCCCCTGATTTATGCTTTACATTAATGTATCAACAAAGACAAAAATTGTCCTCTGACACTTCATATTTTCACCCCAAATATTTCTCCACCATCATTGTTCAGTTGAATTTTCTTCAAAGTTTTCCTGAGAAAACTGAGAATTGAAATAAAAAAGCAGAAGATATCCAAGAGCGATCATGATCTCTCTGACTATGGAGGCTGATAAGTGTATAATCAGGTATTTTGTTGATTCTCTCCTAAGTTGCCTTTGGGAGCTACTAGAATGCTCTATTTGGGACTAAAATTCTTGGAAACATAATCAAGAAGCAGCCAGAGAAATTTGATATGCTGCATGAATATTCCAAGGAACTTTTGGAATTATAGTCAGTGAGGCAGGGATCGCAATATTCTCACTTTATACGCACGAAGAAGGCTCGACCAAGTCAATGGATCTTACTTTCTCCAACTTGTTGGCAAAGATTGAGCATATTAAGATAGATTTAGCAGAAAAAGATCCTGTAGAGGCAACATTCAGTTTTCCTACACCAGACGAGGTGGGCTTCATTGATCTTCTCATAGAAAACATGAAGGAATTCATACACCCTAGAGCTGATTCAATGACTCTTGCAATGGATAGCTTTCAAACTCTTCAAGCAGATCTTGTTTACTTAAGATCACTTTTGGAAAATATGACAGGGCAGCACAACCAGAATGAAAAGCTCCAATCTCTTTGGAGTCGTGTAATAGAGGTTTGCTACAATGTATAGAGTTTTTGACTCTTTAATAGCTGGAGGCATTTCTTATGATTCTCTAATATCATGTAGTACCATCTTTGAAGAAGTTAAACTTACTAAGATTTAAGACTGAGGTTTTGGAGATTGATGACAATGAGTATGTCTTGTAAGTCCAAAAAGCTGCGGATACTTTGAGTTATGTGCCATTACAAAATGCCAACTCAACTGCCACTAATGTTGTGGTAGGTCTCCATGATGAGGCAACCACAATAGTTGATCAACTGACAGGAGGATCAACACAGTTGGACATTGTTTCGATTGTTGGCATGCCTGGACTTGGCAAGACAACTTTAGCCAAAAATGTTCCCCATGATCCTTTAATTATTTGTCACTTCCATATTCATGCATGGTGTGCTATTTCTCAAGCATATTGCAAAAAAGATTTGTTACTTGAGATTTTGGTTTGGATCTTTCCTAAGCATATTGAGAAATACTCTAATATGACTGAAGATGATCTGGCTGAAGAACTCTGCAAACGTTTGAAGTTGAAGGGAAGCAGGTATGCCATAGTTTTTGATGACGTTTGGGACATTCAAGCATGGAATGTTCCTGAAAAATCATTCCCAAATGATGCCAATGGAAGTCGTATTCTCTTAACCAGTCGACTTTGTGAGGTAGCTTTGCTAAATGCTAATAAAACCTACAAGTAAGCCTCACCCTCTCCGCCAACTTACTGATGATGAAAGCTGGGAATTACTGAAGAAAAAGCAAGCACGCAAAGAAGGCTATTCTCCAGCACAACTTATTCTAGGGATACAAATAGCCAAAAACTGTAAAGGATTTCCTCTAACAGTTGTCATTATAGCTGGAATTCTTGCAACTCTGGAGCAAGTTGGTTGGGAAAAAATTGCAGAAAAGCTGAGTTCTAAGGCTGTCTGTTGCACCGAGCAATGTTTCAATATATTGGATTTGAGTTACGAACATCTGCCTTCTTCTTTGAAGCCATGCCTTCTATACTTTGGATCATTTCCAAAAAACCAAGAAATTCCAATTTGGAGGTTGATGCAGTTCTGGATTGCGGAAGGTTTTATACAGATGAATGAGCAGAAGAGCTTAGAGGATGTAGCAGAGGACTATGCAATGGCTCTAATAAGCAGATTAGCAGAAGCTTGATTCTGGTTACCAAAAAAAATCCACAGGTGGGGTAAAAACTTGCTGCATTCATGATTTGCTACATGAGTTTTGTGTGGCAAAAGCCAGAGTAGAAAATTTTCTACGGTTGATATGGGGGTATAATGAGCTTTCTAGTTTTAATGAGCCACACAACATACGACGCTTATGTATTTACTCCCAACCAAAGGATCTCGTGAAGTCAAGACTATCTTTTCCACGTATACGCTCTCTGTTATTCTATGCTCAGAATGCTGGGGGCTATGGGCATTGTTTCAATTTGTCATTCGTATTTCGCCTTGAACTTCTCAGAGTGTTGGATCTGAGGCAAATTAATTTGGATTTCAATTTCCCCAGTGAAATAACTTTTCTTGTTCAGTTAAGGTACCTGGGCAGTTCGAGGAAGGATGAAGGACATTCCATCATCAGTCGCCCACCCTTGAACTTGGAAACTTTTCTTGTGATAGCATACAGTGGCACCTTTTCACTGCAAAATACCATTTGGAGTAATGCAGAAATTGAGGCATCTACACGAAACTGGTGACTTGTTGATTTCAGTGTGGCCAAAAACAACCTTAAAAGCTCGTTTACTCTGTACAATTTAGACACCTTTTCAACTTTGAGGCTCCATTTAGGACAAAGCTTAGAAGAGTTGCCGAGAAAATTTCCAAATGTTCGCAAACTAAATTTGAATCAAAAGAATCTAGAGGGGTCAGCCACAAGATTTTGGTAATGAACTTTCTTAGTAGACTAGAGTCACTTCATCTGATTCTGCCTGGAGCAAATGTGCATCCTGTTGACTTTATGTTTCCCAATGATTCTGAAAAAGTTGACTTTGAAGGCTTCTCCTGGAGTATAATTCCCAATATAGCAAAACTACCGAGTCTGGAGGTTCTCAAATTATTCAAGGAAGGACAGGATAAGGTAAATGTATGGGAAAAGGAAGAAGGTGATTTCCCCAAACTCAAGTTCTTGAAATTGGAATTCTTGGACATAGTCAGGTGGACAGGCTCTGGTGAACATTTTTCCGTCTTCAGAAATTAGTTTTGGCAGAATGCGAGGAACTGGAAGAGCTCCCTTCTTGTTTGGGATATATTTCAACTCTTGATTTGATTGACCTGCATTGGTGTCAAAAGACCTTTGTAACTTAGTGCCAGAGATTGAGGAAGAACATATTAGCACGGAAATGTAGATCTCAAGATCCTTGTCCTAGAAAAAAATAGAGGAAGATTGAGTATCTTCTGTAAAGCCGTTAATGAGAAGGATCATTTTCTGTTCGTTTACACTTTACTCTAATGCACAAATGAATTCAATTCTTGCAGTGTTTGATAAATTAATGTGTGAATGAGATGCAGGCCCGGTGAAAATTTGCACTGCGGAAAATGTCATAATCTTGTATTCCTAGTGCTTAGTTTTGTGCATCCCTCTTATTTTGCTAAAGTATGTTTGCCTTTTATAATACTTTTTCTTAGAATATGCTAGGTTGCATTTGTCATGCCCTCAATTCTTACTCCTACCACCAACCCTTTGTATTTCTTCAACTATTTCTTCATCCCAGCTAGCAACTAAAGGGATCATTTCAGGATTAGACCCAACTCAATTTTTTAAGTAGATGAAGAGGTAACATTTTTGCCACCCCTTGTAATTATTGTCACTGTTTTTGTTTACGAAATCAAGAAAGAGCCACAGATGCTGACTCTTGGAGATCTCATTTGTCATTCTGCATCTAGGAGTGAAAATTTTGGTCTCCAGTCTTTTATCTGGTAAAGCCTTCGACACCCCTCTAAAGTTTTTCTTTTTATCTTTTTGTTGTGTGTGAACTCAGGATTTCTTCTTCTTTTTTTTTTAGCTCAAATATGGACCTTATAGCTTGGATGCGGCAAAGAATGGATTTTGATGATGGGTTCTTGTTTTTCCCCTAGGTTGTGGATGGGAGGAACAAAGTGGGACATAGTTTTTGATGCAGAATTGTTGATGCTTTCGAGGAGGTTGAGGTTGCAGATGATGATATCAGGAAAGAATTTTCATGCCATTTTTTTTGTTCAGATATTGTCGGACTGTGCTGCAATATTGATGATGGGCATCCTGTAGAGGCCAAGAATGGGCTGGGTCTGTGTCTTTATTCATTTTTTAGGTTTCTGTGTTCTGGTATACATTATCTAAACTGTTAGGAGCTCTTTTCCCTGTCTATGGATGTCTAAAGGTTAGACTATAAAGAGGTAAAAGATTTTCATTGCAGTTTTGGAGTAAGCTAGCTAGCCAGTTTCAGCAACTTTTATGTTTTTTGGATATTGAAGAAAATAAGCCAGAAACTTGAATCAATAGGGAAAAAATGATGGTAGAAGAACTCTATTCACTTAGATCTGGTTTGGAAGAATTGAAGAAGATTGGGGAGTAATCCGTTGGTCCCTTATATTTTAATCAATATTGAAGTGATCTTCTAGATTTACCCTTTAGAAATTGGTCAACCGATGCGTCTGTGACTTAATCCAGCGAAAATTAGAATCAAAAGTGTAAAGGGATCAAAATTGATCATTTTTTATTTGTTAGGAACTAAAATTACTTCTTTTCATCTTAAGAGATAAATTTAGTGTCAACGATATGCAGGGATGACAAGTGCAATCCTCCGTCATCAGCGTTTGTCCTGTCGTCATCATTCTCGATTTGTGCTAGTTCACCATTTTTATTTTAAGCTCTTCATTTGTCTAGGCTGAATTTTTTTTTTCAAACAATATACTATATTTTGTAGAATCATTGAATTTCAGTTCTCAAACCTCTCAAAGAACTGAAGGCCAGAGAGTGCAGAATGCAAGAATCGAATTCTTTTTAAGTTCTCTCTGTAGACTGTAGACTCTATGCCCATGGAAAAACAGGGCCTGTGCAATTTCTTTCTCTTTGCTTCAATGCAGAAAGTGCCTTAAGATTTTTAACGTGGTTGCCACTCTATCTATTTTCTTTTCAAACCTATGATGACCATCCACAAAAGTTTAAATTTACTTCACTAAAATTTCCTCAAACCAGGGGACGAGTAATAAAGTTTGAAATTTGTAATTGGTCCACTCTTTTTTATTTACTAGTGGATTAAGCACATCCTATGTGTGTTCATATTTCAAGGAAGAGTAAATAATAAAAAAAATATAGAATAAAATTTAGGTAGAGTAAATGAATTAATCATAAAATATTAGGATTTTTTTAATTAAAGTTACCCGGAAGACTTAGAAAAGTATAATAGTAATGGATAAGATTTTTGGGAAGGCGGTGCAATGGGTTAGTTAATAGTGGATGATTAACATGGAAAAAGTGTCGTGGTAGTTATTCAGTAGTGAAAAGTTTTCCAGATAAGATGTGAGTAAATAATAACTAAATTTTAGAAGGATATTTTTGAAATAATAAATAATGATACTTTTTTAAAATACAAACCTGCTCATGCTTTAATATATCCTGTATCCTAAGGTCATAAAATAGAAAGAAAAAAAAAAAGGTTTGGAATCATTGTCACCTAAAGAAGTTAGAGACTTGAGTAAAGAAAAATGTGAAGTAGAAAGGGGAAGCACAAACAAGGGAACGAATGCAAGAGTAAAAACTAAAAAATTGAAACAATAGAAGGAAACTTTACTTTAAAGGCGTAAAGTTAAAAAAATAAAAATAAAAAAAATAAAAGAGGGAGGTAAAGTTTTAAAAAAAGGGAAGTAAAGTAAAAATCGAGATGATTTTAAACCTTAATAAAAGTTAGTAGTACCAAACCATTTTAGATCACTCTCGGCTACTAGGTCCCGGAAAGAACTTATGACACATGGGTCTGTGACAGTTGGGTAGATGGGTTGTTAGTTAACACTTAGTAGCAGTCTCCCACTAACATTCCCGTCCCACATCGATCAATTGGGGGGTTGGGTTTGGGTAGTTAAGTCCCTGGGTTGCCTCAGAAGTTATCACCGTGGCTTTTGAGGTTAATCTGGGAAATAGGTTTAACTTCTTGACTTTCATTTGCTGAAAGAAAATCCAGTTGTTACACATTTTACATTATTTGGTGTACAATTATATTATATTATTATATTAAAAGTAAAAGTGGTGTACATAAATAAATAATTGACATATATTCAGTATAATATTATAATATATTTTATACACAAAAAATTTAAATATGCATAATGATCGGACAAAACTGCATTAACTCCAATTGTATTGAATCCTTATCCGTAGGGGGTGGCAATGGGACGGGTTGGGGCTGGCCTATCGCTAAATAACTCCCTCCATCCCCTGTCTCGCCCTCACTCCGTCACCTCACGAGGGAAAAAGTCAAGTTGCTACATCTAAGATCAACTCATCCACAGAATAATTGTATAGACATTCATTTTATCTCAAATATTAATAAAGATATCCTCAATTACTCAATTTTTTTAAACCATTCAACAAGTAATAATAACTTAAAGAAGATTAGCAAACTGTCAATACTATAAAATGACATTAATACAAGTATATTTTATTATATATTTGTATAAAGAAGATAATTGATCAACAAGTAGATAAAAAATCATTATACTGTCAGTGTATAAAAAGTTTATCCTATATATATATATATATATTAGGATAAATTACTTGTAACCCCTTGTGGTTTTGACTGGTGCCATATGTCCCCCTAACGTTTTAAAATATCCATTTCATCCCCTTATGGTTTTATGTAAAGTAGAAAGTGGACGGAATGTATAATCAGTTACGACGTTTGCACCAAATGCGCTCTAAAAGTGCATGTGATAAAATTTTAATACCTATACAATCCCCTTATGATTCATATAAATATCCACTTTAACCCTTGTGATTTTTACAATTGTCTATGTAATTCGTTTATACTTTTATATAAAGTGGTTAATCGATCTATTGAATTAACATTTAAATAAGGGCACTATTGTCATTTCAACTAACGATGTTACATAGGGTATTTTCCGTCATGGTTTTATATTATATAAACTATAGGGGGTGAAATGAATATTTTAAAATGTGAGGAGGTTATGTGGCAACAGTCTAAACTACGGGTGAGTTATATATAATTTATGCTCTAGAATGAACGTTTGGATTGCTTATATTTAGCTAAAAAATTTTATTTACATCATCGACACAAATTCCAATCACCTTTTTATCTCAGATACATCACATCAAAAAAGTACTACAGTAGTGCTAAAATATTCTTTTCAACAAATTATTCCAAAAAATCTACTATCCAAACGCACACGTTGGACGGAGCAGGGGATCCCAGCCCTGCCCGTTTTAAGGTGGAGGGAAACTTAGGGTCTCCCCCCCGGTTCCCGCCCCCGCCCCACCCCATCTCCCGCCCCATTTCTACCCCCGCGGGCGGGCAACGCCTCCGTTGCCATCCTCACTAGTCCGCTAGGTTCGGGTGTCGCCATGTTTAGGATGAAAATAGTAGTATGGGAGGACAGGTGAGTGGAAGGAAAAAGAAACATGTAAAATTACCTTAAGAAACTTACAAGTAATTTAATGAAAATAGTATTTTCTAGTCGCAAATGAGAATTCATTCTTTAACTATAAATGAACTGTGCAAAAAATTTTACCAAAATCAAGTACTAACTACTTTGGACATTTATTAGTCTAAAACTTACGGATGACTCAGAACGCTTTGGTGCTAAGTCCATTATGGTGGCCGGTCCGAATGAATCAGTAATTAGTTTTCTTGATTGCCTGCAGGTATTGGGGAAATTTGCTGATATTTCGCCATCCCACAAATCGTCTCCACTCGAGAGAGGAGAATTGAATAAGGTGAAGAAAGGTAGATCCATTGGAGATCGATGATGGTTCCTACTTGGGTTAATTCGATCTCGGATAGCCTAGAGTTTCTGGAGAAGAATTCTGATGCATATTATGTGCTTGTTTTGGGTTCCATGAAGCTGCAGTTTAGACTTTTGAGAACGCTTCTTCTGTGTACGACAAGATGGATGAGCAATGAAGAGCACTCCGATCCGGCAAAATCTTGCTGGGCTAGACTTGAAGATGCTTTCTCCAAAGTGGCAAAGGATCTTGACTCTGTTTGTCGTAAATTGTTGAAGAATGGCATCAAGGATGACGATTAATATGCTGCTGTTCAAAGTTGTGAAGATAACTTGAATTCTTTCAGAGATGAAATCAGCGAATTGTACATCACTTTGGCAGAGTCCCGGTCTGAATGTTCTACTTCTCAGTCAATTATGGTTGAACATGAGGAATCTGTACTTGACTCCCTGGTAGGGAACCTTGTCGAACCTTTCAGTTGGGCCAGAGTTATTGGGTAATTCTGGGATGGACTACTGGATCCTCTGGAAGAGAAGGTAATATTCTTGAAAATTTTCATTCGCTTTGTCAGATGGCGCGGAGTTGAGCAACAGCAACTGAATCATCTCTTGACTCACTCCGAAGTTTTGGCTGTCAATGTATCACACTTGACTTCCGCGTGTATGAGTTGGACTCAGCCGTATGATACAGAAATGCGTCAAGAAATTAAGCATAAGGTTTCTGAACTGGTTGAGAAGATTTTGCCCTTTGATCCCCTGGTTCGTGAGATTTACATCCAAATCTTGACAGCTTCAGAGCTAACAGAATCACCACACTTAAGCTTTGAAGATAGATCTGGATATACTGGGGGACTTTGTTGATTCTCTGCTGAATATTCTTTGGGAGCTTATGATCCAGGACTTAATTTTTCTGGCTTCTATGAAGGAGCAAATGCAAAATCTTTATGAGGAGCTACGATTCTTGAGAACCATTCTCAAGAAACAGCAGGAGAAGTTTCATAAGCTAAATGAAGAATTGAAGCATCTCGTTGGAGCTGCAGTCAATGAAGCAGGAATCCTAATTTTCTCACTTTTTGTGCAAGAAATGAAAGAAGACTCAACCAAGGAAATGGAGCTTGGGCTTCTCAATTTGCTGGAGAAGATGAAGTCTATCAAGGCAGCTGTCGAAAACAAGTGTACAGCAACATCGACGGTTAACTTTCCTAGGCCCAGTGAGCTTGGATTTTTGGATTTTCTCTTAGAAAATTTGAAGGGATTGGTAAACTGTAAAGCTTATTCAACTACTGCTTTTGCAAATGATCAACTTCTTACTCTCCAGGAGGATCTTATATATTTAAGATCTTTCTTCGAGAATGTAATGAAGCTGCGCAACCCACCTGAAAAGCTCCAAGCTATTTGGTGTCGTTTTAGAGAGGTCTCTTACAAGGCAAAGACCGTTACTGATTCCTTGATAGTTGAAGACGTGCTTGATTGTTCTCCAATGATATTTGCTACTTTCAAGGATGAAATTGAGCTTATTAAAATGGAAGTTATGGAGATTGATGATAACAAGGTCGGTTTGAATGCCCAGAAAGTTTTCAATATCTCAATTGATCATGTCCCATTACGAAGTACTACAGGATTAACCAATGAAGTTCTGGTGGGTTTTGGTGACGAGGCAAGAACAATAAGCGATCACCTACTAGGAGGATCAAGGCAGCTGGATATTGTCTCTAGTGTGGGCATGCCTGGTCTTGGTATTTAGCTTATGATGATCCTTCAATCACATTCCATTTCCACATTCGTGCATGGTGTACTGTTTCTCAAAAGTATTGCAGAAAAGATTTGTTTCTTGAGATTCTGTTATGTATTGCTCCTAAGCTTTACAGTCAATTTTTGGAAATGAATGAAGAGGATTTGGCTGAAAACCTCTACAGAAAGTTGAAAGGAAATAGGTATCTCATAGTTCTGGATGACACATGGGCTAACAAGGTATGGAACGACTTGGAAATATCATTTCCAAATGATGCCAATGGAAGTAGAGCTCTCTTAACAAGTCGACTTCACAGTGTGGCTTTGCAAGCGAATCCTAATGGTATAATTCACCCGCTTCGCTGGCTCACTGATGAAGAGAGTTGGGAGTTACTACAGAAGAAGCTATTTCACAAAGAAGGCTGTCCTCCAGAACTACACAAACTTGGGAAGCAAATAGCCATGTGTTGTAATGGACTACCTATAACAGTTGTGGTCATTGCTGGAATTCTTGCAACTTTGGAGCAAGACGGCTGGGAAGAGGTTGCAAATAGGCTAATTTCCAGAACAGTTTGTGGCACAGAACAATGTATGGATATCTTAGAGTTGAACTACAGGCATTTACCTAATTATTTAAAGCCATGCCTTCTCTACTTTGGAGTATTTCCTGAAGACCAAGAGATTCCCATCCAGAAGTTAACTTGGATATGGATAGCTGAAGGGTTTGTGCAAAAAACTATGCTAAAGAGCTCAGAAGAGATGGCTGAGGAATATATAATGGATCTAATCAGTAGAAGCTTGATTATGGTTGCCAAAAAAAGATCCACAGGGAGAGTCAAAACTTGCCATATTCATGATTTGTTACATGAGTTTTGTGTGGCAAAATCCAAAGACGAAAATTTTATGCACTTGTTCCTGGGGTACGATGAGCTATTTACTTTCAAGGAGTCCGGCAACTTACGTCGATTGTGCATTCACCCTGAGCATTTTGTGAAGTCCAGGCTACTTTGCCCTAATGCACAGACTGTACTATTCTTTGATTTTTATTCTCAGGTCCCGTTACTTCTAGACTCTTTCTTTTCCAGTTTTTGCATCTTCAAACTTGTTAGAGTTATGTATTTGCGGCGAATTAGAGTAGGGTGTTGTTTTCTTAGAGAAATATTATTGCTTGATCAGTTGAGGTACTTGGCAATTGACTTTGAAGGGACTTCCATCCCATCATCAATAGTCAACCTTTCAAATTTAGAAACTCTTATTCTGCATGGAGATTATCAACAAGTTCTATTCCCAGCAACGATTTGGAGTATGAAAAACTTGAGGCATCTTCATTTGTTTGCCTGTATAGCAATTTTATTTTGGCTCCTGACGATCATGAGATCTTTTTCAGTCAACACAACTTGGAGACTTTCTCTATTCTGAGTATTCCTTCAGGGCAAAGCATAGAAGAGATACTGAAAAAGTTCCCAAACATCCGCAGATGTACTGGGGACTGGAACAAGATTGTGGGAATGGACTTTCTAAATCGACTGGAATCACTCAACTTGAATCTACGTGGCATAGGAAAAGAACATCTGGAGTTTCAGTTCCCCTTGAATCTAGAAATGTTGACTCTGAAGCTCTCTTGCTGGGATGTCATTTCCACACTTAGAAAGCTGCCCAATCTTAAGGTTCTCACCTTAATATATCCCTATGATGTGGATGAAGAATGGCACACGGAGGATGAAGGGGATTTCCCAAATCTTGAATTCTTGAAATTGCAAGAGGTGGATGTGGTCAGATGGACAAGCTCCGGTGATAATCTTCCCTGTCTTGAGAAATTAGTGCCGGTGTCATGCACTGGCTTGATAGAGCTACCTGCTTGTTTGGGGTATAGCTCAACTCTTGAGGTGATTGAGCTAATCCATTGCTGGGACTCAGTTATAAACTTAGCACGGGAGATTGAAGAAGAACAGAGGAGCATGGGAAATGAGGATCTCAAGATCATTGTCCGTTAAAAATGAGCATTAGCAAAATCAGAGGACTGAGGGAGTAACAAACGTTGTTAAATTGTCAATAAAGTTGGAAGTTCTCTGTTGTGTTTGCTATAACTATGTTGTTTTTTCCAATTAATTTTTACTTTTCGTTATCAGCTTTCATGGTGATCATTCTTCTGCAATTTTTATCATTATTATTTACTACTTACAGGGTTATCTATTCGTGTCGATGCATTCGCTTTCATGCATTGGCTTTTTTTCCGCCCTTTTTGTGCACCAAATTTATCCAATTATAAATTTCAGGCACCCAATCTTGACTTCTTTTTTCATTTGTAAAATAAAATTACTGCAAAGTTTTACTTGTTAACATGCACTTTATCCTTGAAATTGTAGTATTATTTAGAGCACAATCAGGAACTTTTTCAATGTACAAGGATTATATTCATTTTTTTCTTATTTATTTGATTAGTAATCCATACTGTTTATTTTGGCATAAAAATTTATTTACTAATACGAGTTTTTGGGAACTTAAAAAGCCCACTATTTCTTCGGTTAAATCAACGTAATCTCCTCTCTTGAATTAATTACAAAGCCAAATAATATATATCCATTGGTTGATGATACTGCACACTTTATAATTATTCAGTTTGAGGTTGATTAAAAGATAGGACTCTAAGAAATGAAGATACAATAAAAGAAAAATAGTAAGAATAATTAATGTCGAAAAACATTTACTTTAATACATACATAGAATTAATATTGCTGGAAAGGACCTATTGATTAATGTTGGACAATTAACAAATATTCATAACTTCATTAAAATTGTTAATGCAAATGTCTTGCTGAAGTTCACACTAAAATATTAGTACCATATCATTCTTTTATCTTGCAATATCATTTTTTCTAATAAAAAATAATTTCCTTATTTCAATTGCTTGAATGGTAAAATTACCTATAGTAGAGTTGATTTTTTAGTATAATGACCTTCTTTACCGGGATAAGATTATTGGTGTGATCACAATTGGTTGTCTAGACGTATGCAATTTTTGAGGATGGTGATTAAAACATCTTTTAATTTGAAATTTCAAAAATTTTACTTAAAAGCTTATGCAACTAACCAGAATTTGGCTCCACTGTTTTGGTTAGTTGTCCAAATATTGGTATTCTTAAATCAAAAGAAAAAACTGAAGACTCCTTTTTTTTTTTTTGGCCTTCCATAGATAGAGAAGTGGATGTGTAGGGGATTCGGTTTCCCTGCAATCAGCCAATCACAGTAGTGATTGCAAAATGCAACTAATGGTGATAGAACGTGGCAAATTCCTCAGAATATTGTCGTTTGTAAAAAAAATCTGCAAATTGTTGATGATTTTTTTTGTCTTCTGCATCTATAGGTGACGTCGGCGTCGCGGCACCAAATTTTTTTTTTACCAATTTGCAGAGGGGGGCGAGGGGCTTTTGTGCAAGGGCTTTTGTGCAATTTTAATGTTGCCTGAATTTCCATGTTTGAGGTGCCACATAGATATCACGGCACCTCAAACATCAAAATGCGTGGTGTCAAAAAAAAAAAATTTTGTTAATTTACCGCGTGTGTGACTTAAAAAAAAATTTTTTGTTAATTTAGTTTACAAAATATCGAATTGGGTTTTTTTTGGTGTGAAAATGATATTGGGTTTTATGTGTCTAAATTTTGAAAGAGTAGAAATTTAAAAACTTTTGGTTAAGAAAAAATTGAACAGCACAAACTGAAACTTAAATGATGCAAATGTAGTAATTATCTGGATTGAAGTAACAAAAATTGTGGATAGAATGGTACAATTTAAAAAATCAGTTTGTTTGAATCTTGTATATTAGGGTTTTTATATTGTGTATTGGGAACATATAAAAGATGTAATATATGTACACAAAGTTCGAGAAATATTAAATAGTGAATGTTGAGGTTACACTGGGTGATATGGTTGATGGTTAAAAGAGTAAAGACAAGGCTTTATTTTATAATTAGATAATGAATAAAGTTTTGTAAAGTATGAAATTGGAAAAGTTGGACAAGTTGGTAATTTAGAGGTTAGGGTTTAGAGTTACACGGCACAGTATCTAGGGCCTATTTCGGCCCAATCGCAGCCTAAAAAAATTTGCGAGTAATAAATGAAGTGTAAGCAGAGAAAAAGTTGATTGAATTGTTAAAAATTGAGAATCCAACATATTTTAGGGTTCAAACAAAAAACATTTATATTAAGGTAAAAATAGTGATATTAAGAAAATCTTAAAGTTGTAAAATAGACACACAAATGAGAGAATTTAAATAAGGAGTGATTGTGAATTTTGGATTTACGTTGGGAGTTGTAACTAATGATTAAAAAAAAGTGTCGCACGGGTTTGAATATATTAGGGCTTGGGGTAATAGGGTTTAAGGTTTAACGTTACGGGTGAAGGAGTAAATCAAATTACACCTCCAAAATATTATTCATGTGATAAATCTTGAGAGTGAAGCGTAGAAATGTGGTATTAAAAATAATAGTTATATCGGAAAGCGTTTATCATATGGGGACAAAAATAGAAGTGGGATATATATAAATCAATTAGAAAATTAAGTATTTGGTGCATGGTGGGAGTTATAGTTGGGGCGTTTAAAAAAAAGCCTTGGTTTAGAGTTTTGGGCTTGGGGTTTTATGGTTTATGTGTTTAGGGATACATAAGGTTTAGGGTTTGTGTTAAGGGTTTATGGTTTAGGGTTGTAGGGTTTGACTTTATTTTCTTGTACAATTTTAGGTTTAGGGTTTAAGGGTTTAGGGTTGTTTAGGGTTTAGGGTTTGGTTTATGTCTAGGGTTTAGGGTTTTCAAGATTTTAGGGTTCAGGGTTTTAGGGTTTAGGGTTTAGGGTTTAGGGTTTAGGGTTTTAGGGGTTTTAGGGTTTTAGGGTTTAGGGTTTAGGGTTTAGGGTTTAGGGGTTTAGGGTTTAGGGTTTAGGGTTTAGGGTTTAGGGTGTAGGTGTAGTAGGGTTTTCAAGATTTAGGGTTTAGGGTTTAGGGTTTAGGGTTTAAGGTTATTAAGGTTTTCAAGATTTTTAGGGTTTAGGGGTTTATGGTTTAGGGTTTTTGGGGTTTAGGGTTTTTAGTGTTTTCAAGATTTTTAGGGTTTTAGGGTTTAGGGTTTAGGGTTATTAGGGATACATAAGCTTTAGGGTTTTGTGTTAAGGGTTTATGGTTTAGGGTTTAGGGTTTTGACTTTATTTTCTTGTACAATTTTAAGGTTTAGGGTTTTAGGGTTTAGGGCTTGCAGGTTGTTTAGGGTTTAGGGTTTACAGTTTATAGTTTATGTCTAGGGTTTAGGGTTTTCAAGATTTTTAGGGTTCAAGGTTTTTAGGGTTTAACAAGAAAACCCAATTCGATATTTTGCAAACTAAATTAACAAAAAAAATTTTTTTAAGCTGCGGACACACGTGGTAAATTAACAAAAATTTTTTTTTTTTTTGAGGTGCCACACACGTTAGAAGAATTTCCATGTTTGAGGTGCCGCATATGGCCTATACGGCACCTCAAACATGGAAATTCTAACATTAAAATTGCACAAAAGCCCTTGCACAAAGCCCCCCTCAAATTGGTAAAAAAAAAAATTCAACCTTGGTGCATCGGCGTCGCGGCACCTATAGATGAAGAAAAAAAAAATTCAGCAATACATTGCGGATTTTTTTTCCAAACATCAATAATTTGAGGAATTTGCCGATAGAACGTGTGGTTTGAAATTGAGGGGGGAGATGTCAAAAAATAATTGTAAGTTTATATTTTATTGTGACGGTGTCTATATTTATTGTATTAATAGCTGCAGTTAATAAATAAATAAATATATATATATCAAAATTATCTCTTTGTAAACTTTTTTTATTGGTCAATTTTTTTGTAATATAAATAATTGTATAGAAAGAAGATGGAAATTAAGTAGATTACATGGGAGTTGGGGGATGATTGTACAAAAGATGATGTGAAAGTTGAGCAGTTTAGGTGGGAGTTGAGAATTAGTGTGAAAGTTGAACAAATTAGGTGAGAGCTGAGAGTTAGGATGAAAAAATGGATAATCTCAATCAATAACTACCGTTGATTCAAATAAGCCTCTGCTAATCATGGGAAAGTTTTATGTTTGATAAATTGGAACAAAATTACCCTTGTTATTAAGGGTAAATTAGAAATTTAGAAAAAATATAGTATTGCGTGTTAACACCACAAAGTGATGCTCTAGATTTATTATTGTATAGATGTCTAGATTCTATGGAACAATTGAAACTAGCAATTGCAGAAGTCTTGGTCCATGTCTAAGGGTGCGTTTGATAGAACTGAAATATGAAATCTAAATTCATTAAATAATTGAATTGTTAAATATTAAATCTAATATATTTAAGTGTATATGACATTCAATAATACGTGCCGATCACTTGTTTTTAGGAGCAAGTTTTGCCTAAAAAATTTTATAATTAATTCAGATGTTCTATTTTTATTTATTAAATACATCTGGATGTGTTAATTGGGTTATCAAACGAGGCCTAAGAGCTTGTTTAGATTGCTATGTTCCGAAATTTTTATAGAAAAATGTATTGTGAAGTATTTGAGATAAAATAGTGATTTTGTAAAAAAAAAAAAAATATGTAGTGATGAAAATGTGTTTAGAGAAAATATAAAAACGGAAAACGACATCTAATTTGTGAGAGAATACTGGACTGGTGGGAAGTGGGAGATCAGATGCCTCAGCTCTTCCCAATAATTCAGAGGCTGTCAAGAAATTTTTACACACATATTTGACCGTTGAGGGAAATAAAAGGCAGATCCATGCCAAGTGAGATTATGGCCTCCATTTGCATTGATTCAGTCTTAGATGAGCTGAAGTTGCTGGACAGCCACCCCAGTAGGGATGTGGACCTGGTTAGGCTGAAGGTGGAGGTAAGACTTCTCAGAACTCTCTCATTTTGTGCAAGAAAATGGAGCCAACATGATGTAAGTCCGAGCTCTTTATCTAGTCTGGGAGATTTTGTTCAGAATAATAGGCAGAATCTTTTTGACTCTCTGAAACCCCCTAGATTAGAGGATGGAGTTCAATCCTCTTCTGAGTATTTTCCTAACAGGGTCGCTGAATTCGGACAAAAGATCGACTCTCTTAGTGGGTTTTACGTTGACTTCAGGGATTTCATGATGCAGCAAGCCAGTCCTAGTTGCAGTTGTGAATATGCTATTCTCAGGGATGAAGTCGTGGAATCCTTGGTTTCCTTATCGGAGATTCTGGTTGATATTGTCAGCTGGGGTGAAAAGCATTTTAGGTCTTTACATGAAATCGAACCCCTTGAAGAGAAGCTGAGATTTTTGAAAATTTTCATTTGTTTTGCCGAGCTGAGAGGGGTTGATCGTAGTCAATTGGAAAAACTTTTGATCCATTGTGAAGCTGTGGCTGTCATTTCGGCACAGTTCCTTCACGACTGTTTGTACTACAGAAGTGACTGGCGAGAGGTCCATGAAATTCTAGAGAAGATCAAGCCTGTTGACCCCCAAGTCCGCGAGATCTATATCCATATCTTGATGGATTCAAAGTCATCAGAAATATCACACACTCCCACTGCGGAGGCAGGTAATTGTAGCATCCTAGTGAATTTTGTTGATTCTCTCCTGGACTGCCTTTGGGAGCTACAGGATAACAGCAACATTTTTGTGGTTTCTGCCAAGTATCAAATGCAAATGCTCTATAATGGGCTGAAGTTCTTGAACAACATTCTCAAGCAACAGCAAGAGTTAATTGGGGTACATGAAAAAACAAAGGATCTTGTTGGAGGTGTGATTAAAGAGGCAGGGATCATAATTTTCTCGCTTTATATGCAGGAAATGGAAATAGAATCGGCAAGGGAAATAGATGCTGCTCTTTTCACTATCCTACAACAGATTGAAATATTAAGGTACAAGTAGCAGAAAAGTACCCAGTGAAGTCAGCATTGAACTATCCTAGTGCCAGTGAAGTGGGCTTCATTGATCTTATACTAGAAAATTTGAAGGAACTGGCAAGCCATGAGGTCGATTCAACTACTTCTACGAAGGATAGAGTTCAAACTGTCCAAGAAGATCTACTGTTCCTAAGGATTTTCTTTGGGAATATTTTGGAGCAGTGCAACCAGCATGAGAAGCTCCAAGCTCTTTGGTGCCGTTTTGTGGAGGTGGCACACAAGGCAGAGTCAGTCATTGATACCTTAATACTGGGAGAGAGATTTTCATCTTCTTTGGTGAGTTTTGATATCATTGTGGAAGAAATTGAGCTTCTAAAAAACAAGGCCTTGGAGATTGTTGACAACAACTATGTCTTGGAAGTCCAAAAAGATGTGAAGACTCCTAGTCATGTGCCATCACAAGGTACAATCTCAACAATCAATGAAGCTGTGGTAGTCTTGCATGATGAGGCACGAGCAATAATTGATCAACTTACAAGAGGATCATTGCATTTGGACATTGTTTCTATTGTGGGGATGCCTGGACTTGGTAAGACAACTTTAGCTAGAACTGTTTACCATGATCCTTCAATTATGTCTCACTTCCATATTCATGCATGGTGCTGTATTTCTCAAGTATATCGCAAGAAGGATGTGTTAATTGACATTCTGGATTGTATTGCTCCTACAAATTCTGATATCTATCATAAGATGAATGAAGATGATTTGGCTGAACAACTCTACAAACGATTGAAGGGTAGCAGGTACGTCATTGTTCTGGATGATATTTGGGACATTGAGGCATGGAATGCACTTGAAAGATCACTTCCAGATGATGTCAATGGAAGTAGAATTCTCTTGACAAGCCGACTTTATGAGGTGGCTTTGCTAATCAAGCCTACAGGTACACCTTACCCTCTTCGCCAGCTTACTGATGATGAGTGTTGGGAGTTGCTACAAAAGAAGCTAATGTGCAGAGAAGGCTATCCTTCAGCCGTACAGGTTCTTGGGATGCAAATAGCAAAAAATTGTAATGGATTACCGCTGACTGTTGTCATCATAGCAGGTATTCTTGGAACTCTGGAGATAGATGGTTGGAAAGAAGTTGCTGAAAGGCTGAGTTCACATATCGTGTATGGGACGGACCAGTGTGCAAGTATACTAGAGTTGAGTTACCAACATTTACCTGTCTATCTAAAACAGTGCCTTCTTTATTTTGCAGCATTTTTGGAGGACAAAGAAATTCCAGTTTGGAGGTTAATGCGGTTATGGATTGCAGAGGGATTTGTGCAGAAGAGTGAGTTGAAAAGCATGGAGGAGATGGCAGAGGACTACATGATGGCTCTTATTAGTAGAAGCCTGGTTATTGTTGCCAAAAAAAGCTCCTTAGGTGGGGTTAAAACTTGCCGCATTCATGATTTGTTGCATGAATTTTGCATGGCGAAAGCCAAAGAAGAAAATTTTCTGCAGTTGGTGCGTGGGTATGATGAGCTCTGTAATTTTGATGAGCCATACAACCTACATAGGCTATGTGTTTACTCGCAAAGAAAGCATTTCGTGAAGTCAAGGCTATTTGGTTCCCATATACAATCTCTGCTATTCTCTGCTCAGGGTAGAGAGAGCTATGTAAATATATACATCCTCTCATTCATTTTTCGCCTCAAACGTCTTAGAGTGTTGGATTTAGGGGATATTAATCTAGGATATCATTTTCCTAGTGAAATTACTATGCTTAACCAATTAAGGTACTTGGCAGTTCAAGGACAGATGAATGACATCCCGTCATCAATTGCCAACCTCTCAAATTTGGAAACCTTTCTTCTCACAGCACATGTTGGCCACTTCCTATTGCCAGGTACTATTTGGTATATGAAGGAATTGAGGTGTCTGAGTGTACGAGCTGATGGGACTGATCTTAGCTTGGCGAAAGACATCTTTGAAAGCTCCTCTTGTTTATATAATCTACACACCTTTGGAACTCCCAAGCTTTATTTGGGGCAAAGCATGGAAAATATACTGAAAAGGTTTCCGAATATTCGCAAACTAAAATGCTGTCTCTTAGAATGGAAGGAATCTATTGAGGACTCCTACAAGATTGTGGCTATGGACTTCTTGAGACAATTGGAGGCATTGAAGTTGGATCTTTATGGTCTGAGTAGCAGTGACATTGAATATCATTTCCCCTCGAATATAAAAAAGTTGACTTTGGGAGATTTTTCCTGGGGTATAATTTCCACAATTGGAAAACTACCAAATCTTGAGGTTCTCAAATTGTATGATGGACGTAATGAGAGAGAAACATGGGAAATGGGAGAAGGGGAGTTCCCTAAACTCAAAGTCCTGAAATTGGGATACTTGGATGTGGTTAGGTGGATAGGCTCTGGTGAGCATTTTCCTTGTCTTCAGAAATTAGTTTTTGATGCATGTTTCAGACTGGTGGAGCTCCCGTCTTGCTTAGGGTATATTTCGACTCTTGAATTGATTGAAATGTATAACTGTTCTGACTCTCTCGCTAGTTTAGTCAGAGAGATTGAAGATGAACAGATTAGCATGGGAAATGTGGATATGAAGATCCTTATCTTATAGTTTGAGAAAGATTGACGATCTTTTAATCTATGTTTTGGTACCGTGAATTTCTTTTTCGAATGCCTACTTGTATAGGAATCTACAATATTTTAAATGATTGTACTATTTGAGAAATTGATCTGGAAGACGCTGATAGTGGATACTCCTTTTGACAGCTTTGTGCAATACAAAGAACGAAAAACTTTTTCAGATGTGCACCTTAATGCGAACAAAATCTTGCTAATTGATGTGCTAAATTTGACCTGTAAAGAAGACTTTACATGTTATGGGGTAACTGAAAAATAGGAATACTTAATCTGAGACACACAAAGGATTTTTTAGCTGAAAAATATATAAATATTCTGATGATGCACATCGTTAGATCATGTCTGGTTCTATTTGTGGTGCATAGTGCTGGCTGTGGATGTGTATATCCGTGTTAGTGCGTCTGCCGTGCAGGAGAGCATGTGGAATTTGGGGCAGGGACAGTTGTAACCTGAAAGGTTAATGGTCAAGATTGGTCAAAAAAAAAAAAATTGTAAGGTTGAAATCACATCTTGTATCTTATTTTTAACACCATGTGTGGATCTTATAAAAAATTGTTCTATCGTTACACACTATTAAAGGTGAGTTACATGTTGAACAAATTGAATTACATTCTATTTATTTTGCCTAAACCGTCCTGAACAATTGTTGTAACAATTGTTCGAGCTCCAAACGCGAGTGTGTGTTCAGTCTATGTGGCAACATTCAAAGAAAAAAATTTCAGGCACTTGTTGCTTGTCTACGATGAGCTTTTTAGTTTTAATGAGTCGTGCAACATACATCAATTGTCCATTCACCCTGAGCACTTCGTAAAGTCAGGGCTATTTTGCCCTGGTGTACACAGTTTACTATTCTCAGATCTTGATTTTCAGGTCCCATTACTTCCGATGTCTGTCTTTTCAAGTTTTTGCATCTTCACACTTTGTTAGGGTGGTGGATCTGATAGCTAACTAAAGTAGGCTATCATTTCCTAGAGAAATATTATTGCTTGAACGGTTGAGGTACTTGGCAATTGACTTCACTGGGAGTTCCATCCCATCACCAATAGCCAACCTCTCACATTTAGATGCTCTTATTCTGCATGGAGATTACCAAGAAGTTCTATTGCCAGCAACAATCTGGAGTATGAAAAACCTGAGGCATCTTCATTTGTTTGATGATCATAGCAATTTTATTTTGGCTCCTGATGACCATGAGAACTCCCTCAGTCTATGCAACTTGGACACTTGCTCCACTCTGAGTATCCCTTCAGGGCAAAGCATAGAACAGACTGAAAAAGTTGCCCAAACATCCGCAGAATAAAGTGCATACTCTATGAAGAATGTACTGGGGATTGTTACAAGATTGTGACAATGGACTTTCTACATCAACAAGAATTGCTCGAATCTAGATTGTATAGAACGAGATTATCTTGAGCTTCATTTCCCCTTGAACCTGACACGGTTGACTCTGAAGTTCTCTTGCTGGGGTATCATTTCCACACTCGGAAAGCTACCAAATCTTGAGGTTCTCAACTTAGTATCTCCCTATTACGTGGATGAAGAATGGGACATGAAGGAAGAAGGAGAATTCCTTAAACTCAAATTGTCGAAACAGGAATACCTGCACTTGGTCAGATCTCAGATGGACAAGCTCTGGTGCTCATCTTCCCTGTCTTGAGAAATTAGTACTGGAGCAGTGCCATGACTTGACAGAGCTACTTGTTTAGGAAATAGTTCAACTCTTGAAGTTGATTGAGCATAGCTATTGCCCTCGGTCGGTTGCAAACTTAGTATGAGAGATTGAAGAAGAACAGAGGAGCATGGGAAATGAGGATCCCAAGATCATTATCCATAAAGAGCAGTAGCAAAATCATAGGATTGAGGGAGTAACAAACTTTTGTCAAATTATCAGTAAAGTTGGAGGTTGTCAGGTGCTTGCTATAGTATCTTGTTTTTTCCAATTAATTTTAGTTTCTTTGTCAGTTTTCAGAGTGATCATTCTTCTGCAACTTGTGTCATTATTAGATGTAGATCTCAGTTAGGCTATTTAGTTGCTTAATTAGTATATTCAATTGGCGATTTTGTACCACTTGACTTATTCATTTGTGTCGATGTATTAGCTTTCATGCGTTGTGTCTTTTTTTTTTTTTTTGGTGGTACCAAATTTATCCAGTTATATGTTTTAGGCATCAAAAAATTCATTTCTTTTTTTGTTTGTAAAATAAAGTTATTAAAAACCTGTAGAAAATATACATGTCCTTCACAAAAAATTTTACTTGTGCAATGTGGCCAATGTGCAAAACATTGAAACAAATGTAAGTAGAACTTTTATCAAATATAAAAGAAAGTTGAAAATGTACAAAATGTTCTCCAAATGACCGAAAATTGCAGCATATGAATTGGACTATCTATAAGCACCTTAAAGTGAAGTTGTTTTATTTTTACTGCTTCGAATATTCACATTCTCAACCAAGTTAGTATGTATAACTTACTCGAATCATATAACTTTACCAATTTTTGTCTTTTTTATTGTGAGGTGTTTCTTTTTTTTTTTTTTTTTTTTTGAAAAATTGTGCTGTACTGGATCCATCATCTAGGTCAACAACAAAACTATGAAAACACGAAACACCTGAAAGGAAAAAGAACATGAAGGGTTTCAATTGTTGTTAACTGCTCAGGATTGTGAATGCAGACACTATAATTAAAAGTAGTTGTCTAGGGTTGCATTGTTAACCCGCTTAACCTATCATATTTACAAACTTTCTCCAAGGGTTATTTAAAATTGATTTCATTAAGGCATTATTGAATTTTCACTGACCTTTAATTTTTGTCACTTAACTCCCTATAGGAAAAAATTACTCTTTCATTATTTTAACTTTCCATTTATCTCCTTTTCTTGTTTCTTTTTCCCCTCCTTTATTTCTTTTTCCCAGTCTCCTTTCTTCTCTTTTTCATCCTTCCTAATAGAAAACTTCATTTCAATGAAAAACTTTATCTTGAGTTTGTAATTGCATTTTTAGATGAACCTTTAAAAGGTATCAAAAGTTAATTTCAATCTTTTATAAGATGCCACATGTCGGGGTCACAAATTCATCTTGTGATATTTTCTTGAGAATAGAATTAGAAACGAAAATGGGAAGGGGAAAAAGTAAAAGAATTGCAAGGTTAAAAAAAAGTGGTTTGAATATTTTGTAATCATTTGAGAAGACGATAGATCTCTATAATTCTTCTTTTTCAGTTTCAATTACTAAAATGAAGTTTCTTATTAGAAAGAGAAAGAATTAAAGAAAGAAGAAAGAGACAAAAAAATAAAGAAGGAAAAAAGGGAAAAGAAAAAAAAAAGAGTTTAGAATAATAGAGGAGTAATTTCATTTGATAGGAGATAAACCAAGACAAAAAAATGTTAGAGATAAAGTGAAAAATAGTGTATATCTTAAGGGGATTAATTGTGATTTAACCTTTTCTCCAACTCTTAGTTTGCATAATTTAATTTGGAAATAGTATAATACAGCTACAAATGAATAATATCTAGTATAGTTCCTTTGTTTAGATTTGATCTTTTGAAACATACATTTTAAAATTTCAAACACATTTTCTAACTATTTTTTTTATCTTATAAACATATCAATGAGTATGATACTACAATATTTTAAAAACCCTCTAGTGAAGTCCACACCTACCAAAATCACTAGAGGATTAATCTCATTTTATACTCCTCAATTATATTTTACTTTTCACTTCGATCTTTATATTATACAGTGAGAAACTTTAATCCTTAAATTATAATAATCATTTTTGTTAGTCGCATTTCAAGTAATAGATAACTAGTTAAGCTAAAAAAAGATTAAATAATAACCCAAAAAAATTCCAAAGATAAAGGGAGGAAATGAGTTTAGGGATCAAATTAAGAATCGCGGTATAGGAACTTAAGTGCCTCAATCTGCAAAATAGAATTAAACTATAAATAAATGCAAAATAGAATGAAACTATAAACAAATGCTTGCTTGCAAGCTGAAATTAAAAAGTTTAAAAAAAAAATGAAGGCAAATTGCTTTTCATTTCAAGTTATAAAGAAAAATGTGGGTGGTGGAAACTGGAAAGTGGGAAACTGTACCTTATCTCTTTCCAATTATTCATTGATAGTCAAGAAATCTTTACAGGCAGATTTGAGAGTTGAGGGAGACAGAAGTCAGATCCATCCCAAGAGAGATTATGGCCTCCATTTGCATTGATTCAATGTTGAATGAACTGAAGTTGCTGGACAGCCATCCCAATAGGAACAGCATGAGGGATATGCACTTGGCCAGGGTGAAGCTGGAGTTGGGACTTCGCAGAACTTTTTGTATGTGTGCAAGAAAATGGAGCAAACATGATGCAAGTCTAAGCTCTTTCTTATCTAGTCTTGAGCATTCTGTTCAGAATAGTGGGCAGTACTTGTCCAACTCTCTGAACTTTCCTAGATTAGAGGATGAAGAGGAATCATTCTCTGAATATTTTACTAAGAGGATCACTGAACTTCGAGAAAAGATCAAATCTTGTAAGGAAGAAATTAGTAAATTTTACGTTAAATTCAGGGATTTCATGTTGCAACATGCAAGTTCTAATTTCAATTCTGGTTATGCTGTTGTTAGAGATGAATTTATGGAATTCCTTGATTCCTTATTGGAGAATCCGTTGGATTTTGTTTGCTGGGGTGAAGCGCATATTAGTCCTTTACATGAAATCGAATCCCTCGAAGAGAAGCTGAGGTTTTTGAAAAATTTCATCTGTTTTGCCGAGTTGAGAGGGGTTGGTCATACTGAATTGGAAAAACTTTTAATTCACTGTGAAGCTGTTGCTGTCATTTCAGCACAGTTCCTTCATGAGTTTTGGTATGAGGAAATTGACTGGGAAGAGATCTGTGAAATTCTAAAGAAGATCAAGCCTGTTGATCCCCAAGTTCGTAAGATCTATATACATGTCTTGATGGATTCAAAGTCTTTAGAAATGTCAGACTCTCTTACTGCGGAGGCAGGTAATTGTAGCATCCTCGTGAATTTTGTTGATTCTCTCCTGGACTGCCTCTGGGAGCTACAGGATAACAGTAACATTTTTGTGGTTTCTGCCAAGTATCATGTGCAAATGCTCTATAATGGGCTGAAGTTCTTGAACAACATTCTCAAGCAACAGCAAGAGGAGTTAATTGGGGTACATGAAAAAACAAAGGATCTTGTTGGAGGTGTGATTAAAGAGGCAGGGATCATAATTTTCTCGCTTTATATGCAGGAAATGGAAATAGAATCGGCAAGGGAAATAGATGCTGCTCTTTTCACTATCCTACAACAGATTGAAAGTATTAAGGTACAAGTAGCAGAAAAGTACCCAGTGAAGTCAGCATTGAACTATCCTAGTGCCAGTCAAGTGGGCTTCATTGATCTTATACTAGAAAATTTGAAGGAACTGGCAAGCCATGAAGTTGATTCAACTACTTCTACGAAGGATAGAGTTCAAACTGTCCAAGAAGATCTAATGTTCCTAAGGACTTTCTTTGGGAATATTTTGGAGCAGTGCAACCAGCATGAGAAGCTCCAAGCTCTTTGGTGCCGTTTTGTGGAGGTGGCACACAAGGCAGAGTCAGTCATTGACACCTTAATACTGGGAGAGAGATTTTCATCTTCTTTGGGGTGTTTTGATATCATTGTGGAAGAAATTGAGCTTCTAAACAACAAGGCCTTGGAGATTGTTGACAACAATTATGTCTTGGAAGTCCAAAAAGATGTGAAAACTCCTAGTCATGTGCCATAACAAGGTACAATCTCAACAATCAATGAAGCTGTGGTAGTTTTGAATGATGAGGCACAAGCAATAATTGATCAACTTACAAGAGGATCATTGCATTTGGACATTGTTTCTATTGTGGGCATGCCTGGACTTGGTAAGACAACTTTAGCTAGAACTGTTTACCATGATCCTTCAATCATGTCTCACTTCCATATTCATGCATGGTGCTGTATTTCTCAAGTATATCGCAAGAAGGATTTGTTAATTGACATTCTGGATTGTATTGCTTCTACAAATTCTGATAAATATCATAAGATGAATGAAGATGATTTGGCTGAACAATTCTACAAACGAAGGGTAGCAGGTATGTCATTTTTCTAGATGATATTTGGGATATTGAGACATGGAATGCACTGCAGAGATCATTTCCAGATGATGTCAATGGAAGTAGAATTCTCTTGACAAGCCGACTTTACGAGGTGGCTTTGCTAGTCAAGCCTTACCCTCTTCGCCAGCTTACTGATGATGAGTGTTGGGAATTGTTACAAAAGAAGCTAATGTGCAAAGAAGGCTATCCTTCTGCAGTACAGGTTCTTGGGATGCAAATAGCAAAAAATTGTAATGGATTACCGCTTACTGTTGTTATCATAGCAGGTATTCTTGGAACTCTGGAGATAGATGGTTGGAAAGAAGTTGCTGAAAGGCTGAGTTCACACATCGTGTGTGGGATGGACCAGTGTACGAGTATACTAGAGTTGAGTAACCAACATCTACCTATATATCTAAAACAGTGCCTTCTTTATTTTGGAGCATTTTTGGAGGACGAAGAAATTCCAGTTTGGAGGTTAATGCGGTTATGGATTGCTGAGGGATTTGTGCAGAAGAGCGAGTTGAAAAGCATGGAGGAGATGGCAGAGGACTACATGATGTCTCTTATTAGTAGAAGTCTGGTTATGGTTGCCAAAAAAAGTTCCTTAGGTGGGGTTAAAAGTTGCTGCATTCATGATTTGTTGCATGAATTTTGAGTGGCAAAAGCCAAAGAAGAAAATTTTCTGCAGTTGGTATGTGGGCATGATGAGCTCTGTAATTTTGATGAGCCATACAACCTACATAGGTTATGTGTTTATCCGCAAAGAAAGCATTTTGTGAAGTCAAGGCTATTTGGTCCCCATATACACTCTCTGCTATTCTCTGCTCAGGGTGAAGAGAGCTATGCAAATATATACATCTTCTCATTCATTTTTCACCTCAAACGTCTTAGAGTGTTGGATTTAGGGGATATTAATCTAGGATATCATTTTCCCAGTGAAATTACTATGCTTAACCAATTATGGTATTTGGCAGTTCGAGCACAGATGAGTGACATCCCATAATCAATTGCCAACCTCTCAAATTTGGAAACCTTTCTTCTGACAGCACATGATGGCCACTTCCTATTGCCAGGTACTATTTGGTGTATGAAGGAATTGAGGTGTCTGAGTGTACGAGGTGATAGGATTGATCTTAGCTTGGCCAAAGACATCCTTAAAAGCTCCTCTTGTTTATATAATCTATATACCTTTGGAACTCCAAAGCTTTATTTGGGGCAAATCATGGAAAATATACTGAAAAAGTTTCCGAATATTCGCAAACTAAAATGCTGTCTCTTAGAATGGAAAGAATCTCCTGAGGACTGCTACAAGATTGTGGCTATGGACTTCTTGAGACAATTGGAGGCACTGAAGTTGGATCTTTATGGTCTGTGTAGCAGTGACATTGAATTTCATTTCCCCTTTAATATAAAAAAGTTGACTTTGGTAGACTTTTCCTGGGGTATAATTTCCACAATTGGAAAACTACCAAATCTTGAGGTTCTCATATTACATGGTGGACGTAATGATATAGAAACATGGGAAATGGGAGAAGGGAAATTCCCTAAACTCAAAGTCTTGAAACTGACATACTTGGACATTCTCAGGTGGATAGGCTCTGATGAACATTTGCCGTTTCTTCAGAAATTAGTTCTGGGTGAAGGTTTAGAACTGGTGGAGCTTCCATCTTGTTTGGGGTATATATCAACTCTGGAACTGATTGAGATGCACTACTGTTCTGACTCTCTAATAAATTTTGTTAGAGAGATTGAAGAAGAACAGATAAGCATGGGAAATATGGATCTGAAGATTCTGACCTTAGGAAGCGAGGAGGATTGACTATCTTTTTTGTTCTTTGTTTAGGTACAGTGAACTTTCTCATTGTAATGCATACATGTATTGGAATCTCTGTATAGTAAGTGATTGCATTATTTGACAAATTGTTGCAGAAAATGCTGATAGTGGATACAATTTTTGCCAGATGATTACCTTTGACATCTGTATGCAATACCATTTGAACCAAATAAAAAAAAAAACATGCTGCTTAATGCAAACTTTGTCTTGCTAATTGATATACTAAGTTTACCATGTAAAGAAGATTTCCTGTGTTAGTGGGTAACTGAAAAGTGAGAATACTTGATATGATATTTTAAAAGCAGTTTTAGTGGGCAAACTTATAAAATCTTTTCATAACACACTTTGTTAGATCATGTCAGGTTTTATTATTCAGGCTGGTTTGTGCATGTGCATTGATGTTCCTTCAATCAACAAGAAAAGCAATAAAACTAGAGATGCTGAGGATCACATTAAAAGCTAAAGTTCCCCTTGCAAATGCAAGACGCAACAAATTACTGGGTTTGATCAAATTAAAAGCTAAACCTCCTTACTTTGCTGTACCTGAATTTCAACTGGAAAAACTGGGGTTGACCTGACTTGATCAATCATTGAGAAGCAGAGAAGGAAAAATCTATTTCCGAGCTAGAAGAAAATCTCAGAGTACACAGAAATAGCACACTGCGTAATGTCAAACAAAGAATTTCTTTTTGCCAGGTCGAGATTGTTCATTATACATTCACCCTTTATTTGCCATATCTCAGAAATGGGAAAAGGAAAATTAAGCTGTCACTCCTCGATCAGTCATGTCTCAGAAGAAGAAAATCTGGACGTGCAGAAACTAGTAATTCTTAATGTGTAGTTACTGTGATATCTTTTAGAATTTCTGAAGCAGTCCAAAGTTTTACCTCAGAACTTCTGTGGTAAGTGTTCAGTCCAAAAGAATGTGGAAAAGAAGTATGAAGATGATCAAAATGTTTTCACTTTTCCAGGTTTTCATTACAAGGTTCAGTAATTGCAAATTTATTAACAGCTTTTGGCAAATGCTTGTAAAATGTTAGAATATTTTTATTAAGCAAGAGGTAAAAATATAATCGATGAAATATGTATCCTAGAGTACCAGTTTCATTCTTCCCCATATCCTTGCCAAACCACAAGATTCTTGAAGTGGCCTTTCTTTAATGGATCAGTCAGGCAAAGTGTCATGATTCAAACGCATTATCAATTCATCGCTTTCTTAATCTTTCAGTATATTGAAAAGTTTTAAATAAAAGAAAATTGTTTGTGTCTTTTTATTTTTTTTTATTTTTTATTTTTTGGTCAAAAACACTTCGAAGTTCAACAGATGCATTTGAGCTCAAAGGGTCAACTAAGGTATTGGGTAGATTATATTTTACCCTTCTGTGATTTAACACATTTTCACATAACCCTCTTATAATATCAAAAACCATAAATATCAAAATCCATAGGAAAAAAACATATAAAAAACCATAAATATCAATATCTCATAATTTGGATTAAAGTGTTAAAATGACAAAAATTGTGCTTTGTAATAGAACCAATTGAAATATGAAGATTACCCCTTTTCGAAGTTAAAATCGCTAAACTTGACAAGGTATATGATGTCCCATGGATTACAGTTTTGTCCCCTGTGGTTTTAGCATTTTTTTAACATAATCCTTTCATGGTTTTCAATGGCTAACAAATAATTTTCATTTTGGCATCGGGGTATTTTTGGTATCTTAATTGATTCTACTATGAAGGTCAAGTTCCAGTACTTTGATATTGCAGGCCAAAACATAAGGGGATTATGAGTTACTATTGAAACCATAGGAGTTATGTAAAAAAAGTTTTAAACCATGTGAGTGTAAAGTGTAATTTATCCTAAAGTATTTCACATTTCCTATTTTGTGTCACCAACATTTTTTTGGGTAAATTACATATGATCCCATGCAATTTTTCATATCGTTATGTGACCTCTTAAGGTTTTAAAATGTCCGAATAACTTTCCTTCTGTATTGTATAGAGTGGATGAATCATGCTTCAAAAGCACACGTGATAAAATCATAATATTCACTTAATTGGCTCCATAATTTGTATGAATATCTATTTTATCCCCTGTAATCTTTTGCATTTCCTCGAATAATTTTCATATAATTTTGTACAAGGCGGTCCAACTATTATTCAATTTAATACCTAACTAAAGACAATATTAATATTTTAACTAATGCCATTACCATTACAGAGGTTGTTTCCTGTCAGATCTTCACTTTACATGGAACCATAAAAGGGCGGTGTGCATATTTTAAAATGTGAAGAGGGTCATTTGCATGTGTACATATCGCTGCTCCTTCCAAGAAGAAAATTAAATTGCAATGCCAACTCTGCTACTTTTAGGCCCTGTTTGCTTCTAGGAAACAAGTGAGGAAAGAAAAGCTAGGAAATGGAAAGTGAATTCCTTGTAAAAACCTAATCTTTTTTCTAGTTTGGTAAACAAAGGAAAGTAGTAAGGAAATGGAAAAGAATTCCAGAGAAAGTAATTCTTTTGTTTGAATTATGGATTTTGTAAATGAAATGGGATAGGAAAGCATGAAACGAAAATGAAAATTCATATTAAATCAATAGTAATAAATTTTGTTGATTCTCTCTACTGAAATCGCCCAACAATTGTATTGCATTTTCGGAATTTTACCATGCTAATCTAAAATTACTTTAATTAAAGTGCACAACCATGGTTAAGTTCTAAATGGTTATGACAATTCATTTGATTCTATAAACAATTCTATTGTGACTAAGTTAGTTAGAGAATTATATTGCTACAAAATTAAGTTCAAAAGCAAGCTTGAATCCTCAAAATTATGAAATTGAAATGAGTAATGTATTCGTAAAACTGAACAATAACCAATAATTTAATCCAAAGAATTCAAAAGAAATTTAAAAAAAATGCAAAATTCACCAAATGAAAAAAAAGGCTACTCTTTATTCCGAGAAAAAATGCCTAATAATCTGAAATTACATCAAAATCCACTACCTCATATATTTATGGTAAAATATCAACCGAGTAATGGTTTCTTTGCTTTTTGGAGAAACAAAGGAATGAAAAGTAAATTTTATAGTTGCAACTACTGCATTTAAGGCAGTCTATTTGAACTATTTCAAAGTTAAAAGGTTGAAAAAAGATGAAGGCTACAACTTTTCTATGCATAATAGTAACGCTCTTTATTACTGAATCATTTGCTATTACAGAGCTATAACCATATCCTAGTCTCCACCAGCAAGGCCACAGAAGAAATTCTTTAGTACATTGGTTGCCCAATTATGCCTTTAACATTTGCACATCCTCAGATATTATGCCTTGCACATCCTCAGATGCATTTTGCCATTATGGCATCGAAGTACATTTCAGAGGCTTTATCTGCAAAGTATACCCGCTTTGTGCATTCGATTATCTTAGGACAGAAGATTCTGCAAAGGGAAGAGAACCATGTCTTTCAATATGATTTTGTAACATATCTTCCTTATTGGAACACTGCATCCAAATTCAATTTTTTGCAAATGTTCTGGAACCTCATCAATCATCATTGGCGTCTGATCAACAATAGCATGTACAACCACATTTTAACAAAGAAATCTCAAGTTTGTTGCAACATTGCTGAAGTTTTTTTGAAACTCAGATACTAACAATTGCCTTGGCTGAAATTACATAAAATGAGATTGAAGTAAGGCGAATTCAGGAGTCCATTGGACAAAAAACATGCATAAGCTTTTGCCCTTCGCAGGAAAGAAATGTGCAGAAAAAAAAAGTTTGCATCCATTTTCTCAAGCATAAGAATAACTCAAAACCTATGCATTCATTTGTTGAAATTAGGACAACCAGAGAACAAATATCAGAATGAAAACTAGAGATTCAATAGCAAAAGGATTTTGATCATCCCCATTTTACTCTTGATGGCCATGTATCATTAAGAATCTTTAACTTGCTTGCAAGGTTTTAATTCCAAAAGTTCAAAGAATATATCAATTAAGTGTTGGTAAGATCAAGCTTGGCTAGGTAGTTTAAGTTAGTTTGAATAGATACAAAACAAGTCAAAATTCGTCTTCTGATACAGCCAATGCATGTATGATTAGTAGGCATAAAAATATATGCAGACTCACATGTATAAATTCCGAAGTCCATGAATCAGGAATACTGATTGAACCAACCTACATTACGAGTATAGCCATCAAAATCATCAGCACCAAATGGTTTTGAGAGATTGAACAACCTGGAATGGTACTAACACAGTCTATTCACAACACCAAACCGACAAAAAATCATTTAACCTTAATACAAACACATAACAGGTACAAATCTACTGAATGAATAGAAAAAACCAATTACTATGCCAATGGAAACAGAAGAAAAGCAACAGAATTTATAAAAAAGGGCTGAAAGTCTCCAAGGAAGCAAACCTATGTCAAAAAAGAGAGATTCGTGTTGATTTTGCATTTCCCTTGAGCCTTCCATCACACTTGCTGTGAAATTAGCAACGCTAATTACCGGAAACCATGATGTTGGAGGAGATAATCTAGCACCTAAAGAAGAGAAAAGAGTTTGAGAGAGGCTAGGGTTCGATAGCAGAGATGAGATCATTTTTAATTTGACCCAATTTCTCTTATAACGCAATTATAATCCATATTTAGCCCGGTCCTTTGATACTTTTATCCAAATAAAGTCCGTGTGTTGACCCGGTTTTGAATGATTCCCTCCGTTTCCTTCCATTTTGGTGAGGAAACCTAATTGTGCCAAAATGAACTGCAATTTCCTCACTACTATCCAAACACAAACACTAGAAAGCAATTCCAAAGGAATTCCTTTCCATTTCCCCACTTGTTTCCTAGAACCAAACAGGGACTTAAAGAAAACAACTGCAGTGGACCCAGAAATCAACTACGCGTTAGTATTAACTATTATTTTCATGAAGTTGACCGAACCATTTCCTTGAGAGGAAGAACACTTCCCTACTTTAGTTTTCGAGATCTGAAAGCACTGAGGAGGGATCATGGCAAGCAGAACCACATGGATAGACTGCATCTCTGCTATCGATTCAACATTAAATAAACTGCAGTTACTGCTGAACAAACGGGATGATTTCAGCAGCGATGATCAAGTTTCGCATATGCTGAAGGTGGAGCTGAGACTGGTTAAAACATTTCTTCTGTGTGCCAGGGAATTGGCATATTTCTGGTTTAGCTTTGGAAAGCCTGTTATTAAAAAACTGCATCGGTTTTATGATCTTCTTTGCATATTGAGGGATGGAATGCCCTCCAGCGAATCAGCTGAAGAAGCCTCTAGTTTTCGAGATATTCTAGAGAAGTATGAGCAGGAAATCAGTGAATCGTATGTTGAAATGTCGGATTCTGTATGGCTACCAGTTTGTCTGTTTGGAAGCAGATGGAATGTTTTAGATTACGAGCGTTCGGGTTATCCCAGGACAGACTCGTATTCTGGTTTCCTCGATCACTTATTGAAATCCAGCTCTCCTAGTATAGATCAATTCATGGAACTGTTGGACTCCTTGCTTGAGAATCTTGCAGATATTTTCATCTGGGTTGAAGCCTGTAATTCAAGGTTTGAAAATCTGTTCGAAGTCCTTCAAGAGAAGCTAGTGTTCCTTAAAAATTTTGTTCTCTATGCCAGGATGCAAGGCAAGATCGGTGAAGCACAGAGGGAACTTATGAGGCACTGTGGAGTTGTGGCTTTATCCGCAGCACATCTTTGTCACATTTTTTGGTTTTCAGGAATGATGATGAAGTGCTTGTTGGGGTGGAATTTAAGATTTCAGGATCATTAGATATGATCAGGCCTGTTTATCCCAAAGTCCGTTCTGCTTACATTGGCGTCCTGGATTTTCTATCATCATCAGTCACTCCAGCTACCAAGATGGATATGTTTATAACGGGGAATTTTGTAGACTCTCTCCTGAATAATCTTTGGGAGTTACTACAAAATTCTGCTGCTTTTATGGCATCTCTGCAGCACCAGATGTGGGTTCTCTATGATGGACTGCGATTCTTGAAAAACATTATCAAGAAGCAGCAAGAAAAGTGTGATGGGCTAGATGGAAGAATCAGGGATGTTATTGGAGCTGTAGTCAATGATTCTGGTGCTGTAATATTCTCATTGTATCAGAAAGGCATCGAAGAAGCTTCAGCCAATGAAATAGATGTTCAGATATTTTGTTTACTGGAGAAGATTAAGCTTATTAAGGCAGAAGTTGGGGAAAAGCACCCTTTGGCGCTGAGGTTTGACCTTTCTACAGCCAACGCACTGGGGCTTATGGATCATCTCCTGGAAAAATTGAAGGAACTGGCAAGCTGTAAAGTTGATCCAATTTCTTTTGCAAAGGATAGAGTTGACTTTTTAAGATCATACCTGAAGAAAGCCGTGGAGCATCCCAACAGGTATCCAAACCTCCATCTTCAAAAGATGCAAGAAGATATTCTTATTAAGATCATTCATGGAAAACACTTTGGAACTGCTCAACCAGAATGAAAAGCTCCGAATTGAAACAATGCAGAATGATCTTCTATTCTTAAGATCATTCCTTGAAAATAATGGGCAGCAACACAACCAGCATGAACAGCTCCAAGCTCTTTGGAGTCATGTTATAGAGGTGGCACAGAAGGCAGAGTTTGTTATCGACACCTTAGCAGTTGGAGATCTATCATATTATTCTCTGAGGTTACTTGACAATGTCACAGAAGAGATTAAGCTTGTTAAGAGTGAAGTCCACGATGCTACCACAGTCTTGAAGCATTTGACATCAAAAGGTAATTTCTCAACTATAATTGAATAAATGACGAAATTAGAACTCCAAATTTTATCACTGATATTTCATTCTCCTTCAATATTTCTCCAAAACAGCAGGAAGCAAGTGGAATACTGGAGCACCACACCACGAGTCGCACCAGACATCGTGCGAGATACCAAACCAGGTATCCCACCAGGTACCCAACGAAATTAAGCTTGTTAAAACTGAATCCTCAAAGATTGATGAGAAAAAGGATGTTTTCAAAGTCCAGAAAGCTACCAAGATTTCGAGGCCTGTTACATTCCACTCTCTCTGGAATTTTTTCGAAGTAGCAAGAAGCAAGTGGAGAGGCAAAGGAACTAAGACCTTGGAGATTGATGGCAGTAAGCATGTCATTGTAGCCCAAGACGTTACAGAGAGTTCGAGAGATGTGCCAGCACAGAATACATTCTCAACAATCAATAAAGATGTGGTAGATCTGAAGGATCAGGAGCAAGCAATAATTAATCAGTTAATAGGAGGATCAAAACAGCTCAACAGTGTGTCCATTGTGGGCATGCCTGGACTAGGTAAGACAACGTTGGCACAAAAAGTTTACCATGATCCTGAAATTACGTCTCACTTCCACATTCTTGCTTGGTGTTGTATATCTCAAACATATTGCAAAAAGGATTTATTGCTTGAGATTTTGACTTGCATTGATAAAAAAGCTCAATATGCTGAAATGAATGAAGATGATTTGGCTGACAAACTCCGTAAACACTTGAAGAAAAAGAGGTATCTCATAGTTTTGGATGATGTTTGGGACATCGAGGCCTGGAATGCTTTGAAAGAATCATTTCCAGATGATACCAACGGAAGCAGAATTCTCTTAACAAGTCGACATCATGAGGTTCCTGGTGAAACTCACCTTCTTCGATTATTTACCGAAGAAGAAGGCTGGGAATTACTGCAGAAGAAGCTGGCAATTACTGGAGAAGGCTATCCTCCAGAACTAAATGGTCTTGGGAGGCAAATAGCAAAGAACTGTAATGGGCTGCCGCTATCAATTGTCATTATATCTGGAATTCTTGCAACTCTAGATCAAGATGGTTGGGAGGAAGTTGCAGAAAGGCTAAGTTCAAACAGCATTGTTGGTGCCACAGAACAGTGCAAGAGTATATTAGAGCTCAGTTACACACATCTACCTGACCATTTGAAGCCGTGCCTTCTTTACTTCGGATCCTTTAGAGAAGATCAAGAAATACCCATGCAGGGGTTGATGTGGTTGTTCATCGCAGAAGGATTTGTACAGAAGAATGAGTTGGAGAGTATAGAGAAAAGAGCAGAAGGCTATATAATGGCTCTGATTAACAGAAGCTTGGTTATGGTAGGGCAACAAAAATCTACAGGTGGGGTGAAGACCTGCCGCATTCATGATTTGTTGCATGTGTTCTGCGTTGGAAAAGCCAAAGATCAAAATTTTCTACAAATGGTACGAGGGTATGATGAGCTTGTTAAATTTGATGAGCTACATCACCCACGTCGGTTATCCATTCACACTCAACCAAAGCATTTTCTGAAATCAAGGATATTTTGTCCACATTTGCACACTCTACTACATTCTACTTCTGGTGTTAGGAGGCGTGAAGTGTCATACAACTTATTCTTCATATTTCAGATGAAACTTCTTCGAGTGTTGGATTTGGGACAAATCAGTTTAGGTTTTACGTTCCCAAGTGAATTAGGCTTGCTCGTTAAGTTGAGGTACTTGGCGGTACTAGGTAGGATAAAAAGCATCCCATCCTCAATAGCAAACCTCTCAAATTTGGAAACCTTCATCGTGACAACATATTATTCTGATGGTGGTCTTTATTTATTGCGAGATGCTTTCTGGAATATGCAGAAATTGAGGCATCTTCATGTACGTGGTGCTCTGATTGATCTTTGTTTTGCCAACGACAACCTTGAATCCTCCTCTGTCTTGTATAACTTGGACACCTTTTCTACTCCAAAGCTTTACATGGGGCAAAGCTTGGATGAGATGATAAGAAAGTTTCCAAATATCCGTGAACTGAAATGCACTCTCCTAGAATCAGAGGAATCCAGTAGTGACAGCATCAAGATTGTGGCAATGGACTCTCTCAGACAACTAGAATCACTAAAACTGCTTCTTGGTCAAATGGCTGCACATCATATTGAGCTTCTTCTCCCCTCAAATCTTAGACGGTTGACACTGGTGGACTTTTCTTGGAGTATACTTCCCACCATTGGAAAGCTATCCAATCTTGAGGTTCTCAAATTAGTTGGACAATCTGATGGTGATGGGGTTAAGGAATGGGACATGGAAGAAGAAGGGTTCTTCCCCAATCTCAAAGTCTTGAAATTGAAATCCTTGAATTTAGTCTGCTGGAAGGGCTCGGGAGATCATTTTCCCTGTCTTGAGACATTATTTTTGGAAGAATGTATGGAATTAGAAGAGCTTCCTTCTTGTTTATGGGAAACATTAACTCTTCAACTGATCAAGGTTCATAGATGTCTATACTCTACTGGAGATTCAGTTCGAGACATTAAGGAACATCAGATGGACTATGGAAATGAGGTTTTAAAAATCCTTATCTCAGGAGAAATTGAGGATACTTCTTCATGGTCTGATTGAGATTTCAAGTTATGGACGAGGTACTCTGAAAGATCATCTGCCATAAGAGTGAATGTTTTCCGATGGTTTTGTTTAGAATGATGTGATCTTTTTGCTTTATTGCTGTTCACTACAGGCTATCAGCACTCAGCGCTGTCCATGTATATGTTGAAATTTGTTAACAAATTAATGTACTAGTCAAAAAATTGATTGTGCAAAAGCTGATGATCAACATATTTTTTGCCAGATGGTTGTAACTATAAACTCTCTGCGGAATCCATATTGTGTAATATATTACAGAGTTGGTCTGTCAAAAACATGTCCATATTAGCTTTACTTCAAAATGGCAATACAGAATCTGTTAGAATCCTGTATTGATGCTTAGTCATGTATGGTGTGTCATGGAACAGAGGGGCTATGGATGTGTGATATGTCCAATGCTTTTAGCTTGGACCTGTACAGCTCTGTGAATTGACTCTTGGGGATGCTGGTCTCTTCAAAATGGTAATACAGAATCTGTTAGAATCCTGTATTGCTTTTCAACGATGTAATCTTGATTTTCTCTGCCTTTGAGTTTTCATTGCTCTTTAAGTTTCAAAATCAGCTTTGTGTGTACAGAACTATTCTTTTATTGTTTTACTTTTCTAAAACTATGTAGTTCAGCTCTAAATTATCTACCAGTTCCAAAAATGCCAGATAATTATAGTTTGGGTTAAAGCCACTTTACCCCCTATGATTCGGTGCTTTACTACATAATACCCCTATAATTTAAAAACCTATATACAACCCCACATATTTGGATTAAAGTGACACCGTTCAGTTAAAACTCACGGACAATAATAAAAAAGATGAAGTCAAACTAATAAATTGACAAATTCACTCTTTCACTACTTTTTTTTCTTGTTTCCTTTTCTTTCTCTCTCTCTTTTTTTGGGAAAGAAGACATGATTTTGGAAACTCATATTTTGGCCTACAAAATTTTAAATTTCTCCATGTACAAAAAAGATGGAAGGGAAATAAAAATAAATAAATAAGAAAAAATACTGAATTTTTATTAACTATAGATATCATTGTAGGTTTTTATACCAAATCTTTAATGGTATTTCCAATTTTTTATTTATCTATTTCAATTTCTTCTTTTTTGTATTTGGAGGGGAAAAAGAAGTAATAAAAGGGTAAATTTGTCCAATCAATTAGTTTGACTTTGACTTTTTACTATTGACCATTAGTTTTAATGGAAAAACTAATTGCAACACTTTAACCTATACCATTAGGAGGTTTTATATAGAGTTCTAAATCATAAGGGGTTATGTGGTAAAGCACCAAACTATAGGAGGGTAAAGTGGCTTTATAAACCTTATAATTTTCGTATCTCACTAGCAATTTCTTTCAACTAACCTAATGGTGTAATTGTTTATGTCGTATAACTTTCTACTACCTATTTTTTATTTATAGCTATTCTTTAATTATGGTAACAATATTCTAAGAATTCAAGGATAAAAAACATTTTGGCTAATTGGTTTAGGGCAAACTGGAACGTAAAGAACATTTGGACAATTATTAACACTATAGATGATAACTATTTCTATTCCAGACCCATTTTGTCTTTGTGAAGAATACTAAATTGTTGCTGTAGTTTGCAAATGATTTTTCCCATTTATGTAAAGGGATTTCTTTTATAATAAGTTTTATAGACAAATTTATGGTGGTAATTCTGGTGCACAGACCAGAGAGGTGGATGGATTACGTTATATACAATATTTATTTCATGAACATTTATACAACTTCGCTAAAGGCTAAGAAAAATTCGGAGTTTAATTGTTAGTATTTTTTTACAAGCATTACACTTATAAAAGGTGTCAGTGTTACTGCATCTTCGATCATTTTCTTTTACATGGTTCTGCAAAGTTTTTTTTTTAATAATTTTTTCACATTTGTGTGTGTGTGTGTGTGTGTGTAATATTTAAATTTTGTAGACTTTTAGAATACCAGATATGTGAAATTATTTGTCTTGCCATAACATGACCATATTGTTGCAAGCACAGTGAAACGGTGACAAGTGCAACTACGACTGTAACTTTGAATTATGTATATGACGGGTCAGAATGTAACTTATGAGAAAACTATCCAAGAAATGATTTAGCAGTTTGCTACATCCTTCAAGATTGTCAGGGGACCAGACCTGTACAATTGCAATTGTGTAGGTTCTAAATTGCTTAATTTCCAACTACCAAGGACCAAATTACACACAAAAGAGCAATAGGAATGCTACAAGACAGAACCATGGCATGCCTTTTAGAATTTCTTTGGTCATTGCCACATTAGGTTAGGGTTTGATTGCAACTGCCCAAAGGCAATTAGCCGGTACAGTATGGGGCACAAGTATAGGATACAATAGAAAGTATGTCAAGAGATCTAAAGCATAAAACAGAACTCAAATGTCAAAGATTTATTTAACCAAATCACTTGTGCAGTTGCAGCCAGATGTGAGGTGGCCAAGAAATCTGAAGCTATTATAATTTGCTTCTGGATTTACATTTCATATAATGATTATACTAGCTCTTCTATGTATGTATTTGTGACATCTCATAATATTTCTTGGATTTTAGATCCTTATGTGAGATAAATACCAGAAAGTAAGTGAAAATGATGCATTCTGAAGATGACCAAGCTAACGGCCACTGTACTCAGAAATAGAGACGGTGGCATTAGAGTTTGATGATGTAGTATCAGTGGATTCGAATCTGTCTCCGAACCTCCTTTCAGGACCCATCACTGGATTCCTAATGGGGTGTTGTTGCTCAAATGAACGGTCACTTGAAAGCATGATAACCACCTGAGACATGGTTGGCCTGTCAGAAGGTTGTGGCTGAGTGCATATGAAAGCAATTTCTAGGATTTTCTTCAAATCTTCAGTTCTGTAATCATTAGGGTCCAAAGTCTCATCCACCAACGTTGAATGCATGTCACTTGCATATAGTTTCCATGCCTACGGTAAAAGTGGAAATGTAAAATCAGGGAAATGAATTAGTGTATGAGATGGAGATGGTTGAAGAAACAAAGTGAATGCATGTACTGATTAACTAGGAGTGGAAGATTACCTGTTCAAGAAGATACTCACTGACTGATTCATTGGTCGTGTCATTGCTCCGTCTGCCACTGATTATTTCTAGGATGACGATACCGAAGCTGTAAGTGTCAACTTTCTCAGAAAGATGTCCATGAACTGCATATTCTGGTGCTGCGTAGCCCCTATTGCATTGGATCCTCACAGGAAGATTACAATTAGAGAGTGTTCAAATATCATCTAGAATATGTCTAACACATTCCTTCCAATAGGCGATATGCCAATATAATCCAGAACATGTTTCACATTTTCCATCCAAGCTTCTATTTGTTCTCTCAGTGGTATACAACACAGTGCAGATCAATATCTATGGGATGTTATTTGCATCAAGAACATGTTTTGATTAGAAAAGTGGACCACTAAACCAAATCAAATTAAGAGAAACAAATCCAATCCCAAGAAGTAGCAGAGTTCCGAGACATCAATATTTTCTAAACATGGGAATAGCAGATCGGTAAGTATCAGAAGCTACTAGCCAGACACACATGAATAGGCTTCAGCCTATTAGACAGCACGTTTATGAAGTTCAACGCATGACTGAAGAACTTTTGACTTACAATGTACCAGCAAATTCAGCAGTGCTCAAATGGCTCTGGTCTTCAGGCATAAGCCTTGCCAATCCAAAATCACAAATTTTGGGCTGAAAATCATCATCCAACAGGATATTTCTGGACTTTATATCTCGATGAATAATAGTAACATGGTATTGTTCATGCAGAAAGGCTAGCCCCCTAGCTGTTCCGAATATTATGTTGAAGCGTTGCTTCCAGTTGAGATACCCTCTTTTATCACCTGTTGACCATGTAAAAGGGGAAAAAAAATAAAAGAAACCTTTACATGTGTATTCATGATCATATTCAGAAGAATACTGGAATAGACAACCCTATTGTTATAGTAGAATAAAGTGCGTCGATCAACATTTAGATAAAGAAATAGATGCCATAGGAATTGCAACGACTGTTGAGAAGTCGACTTCTATACTTTTGGAAAAGTATTAGAACTTTGGATGAAGCTCTATGTGAGATACAAATTCTCATTTGGAAGTATATCTAGTACTTCCAAATTATTATATTCTGATAGTGCAAAAGAAAAGCATAGTTGCAGCTACAATGAATGGATCATTATCATCTAAAAAAGTACAAAAATGAGGTTCACCATATAAATATCTATCCAGGCTTCCGTTTGTCATGTATTCATAAATGAGGAGTAGCTCTGCTCCTTTACTAGCACAGCCAAGTAAGCGGATGAGATTGCGGTGATGAACATTACTAATAAGCCTAATTTCACTCTCAAACTCTGCCTTTGCTCTTCCAGAAGCAATATTCAGCTTCTTGACAGCAACTACACTACCATTTTTCAGAGTACCCTGCAATTGTACGAAGACGAAAATTGGAAACTCTGCATCAATTCACTGGAACTGAAAAGCTGCATATAATAGTATACCTTGAAGACCTCACCAAAACCTCCTTCTCCAAGCTTACATTCTTCACTAAAATCCTTTGTTGCATTTTTCAGAACTTTAAAATCATACAAAACAGGACCTTGTAGCTCAGTTGCACCCAATATGTTGCCTGGTGGATCAGGTAACATGTTATACAAATAAAGAACAAATAAACAAGATGATATCCAAATGCCAAATCTTTGTACCAACTGAATGAGTGTTGTTCAATCAGCTCAAACATAACCTATAACATAAATCCCCCAGGCAGCTGCCTCCCAGGACTACCTTGCAATTGTAACCAAAATACCTTTTTGAGCTGCCTTCGGCTTTCTATGCAATTGATACCATGTAAACAAAGCAAGTGCAACAATAAGAAGGCCTGCACCTCCAACCACTCCGCCAATAATAGCTTTCCTCTTGCTTGAACCTCCTGCAAGGATGCGAGATCAATATGTCACCATATGCGTGCAATTTTTAAATGCAACTAAACTGTATTGATGCATCTACATTTCATATTGAGGAATACATGTATGAAATGAACTGAAAAACTCCTGTTTGTTTCACAGCTATTCCCTGTCTAAAATTGTTTTTATCAAAATGTTATTTGTCAAAAAAGTTAAGAGTAGAAAAGGTTAGATCAAGATGCTTGCAACTGTTGTATTCTTCAGTATATCAAAGATCTTAGAAGGCCAATTATGCCAAGGGTAAGGTAGCTGAATCGATATATCCGAAAGGACATACACAAGGATAAAAAGATTTCTTACCTCCTCCCAAAAAGGATATGATATTGGTTGTCTGGTTATCAGGAAAAAATGAATTTTCTGAGTACCTAAGAAAACAACCTGCATCAACCGCCCTTCCATCTGCTTTAGGCAAACAGCCATGTACGTTGCCATATGCCACAGCCAAGCAATCTTCACAACCACTTTTGCTGATTGTTTCGGCACACTGTGCTACCCCATAAACCGTGTTATTACCAGGACTCACATCCCTCTTAGATGCTGCAAAGTAACCATTGATCCTCGGCGTTGCAAGCTGAAGATCTTTCAGCAGGGCTTGTGCCTGTGCCTCAAAGTTAGCTGCCTGTGATCCAGTTCGGTTGCCGCATACCTGAATATTTCCTGGAAGAGTGGTCTGATCATAGAAGTAGTTGCTTTCATACCTTTACAAGAGAGAGTTCGCAAAATTCTGGGTAGTCAATAATCATTAAAAAAATTGAAAACAGCAGCAGAACAGATAGTCACAAAATACATGAACAACGCATGCACATGATCAGGAATATTGAGGCCCCCAATTTGTACAAAAGACGATGTCATTTCTAGCTCACTCTAAGTTAATCAGATATACATCATCTTCCACCTAATTTCTTTTTCAGAAATTATTGTTCTTCTTCTTCTTCTTTTTTTCTTTCTGCCCTCTTAATCTACTTTTAGAAAAAATCTGGACAAATTAAAGAAATGCATCCGTTAATTCTGCACAACTTTTGCAGAAAACTTATTCACCTGTGCTGCTATTATGCTTTTCAAAAATTGTTTCGGAATAATATGTGTTTAGCATGTTTTACATAACGCGCTTCTAAGCCAAAAGGATAATTGAAAATATTGTGTGAAAAATCTTTTTTTTTTTTCTTGGGGGAAAAACCACCAAACAAACCTGGCATTATTTCTATCTTCATACAAAACTGGAGTTCTTTCCTCACCAGCGCCGGGTTCTTTCTTCCAAAGTCTCCCCACTCTGAAAAAATGAAAAGTAAAGGAAAGAATACCTGAGGAAGCAACCATCATATATGACACGAGCGCCATTTGCAGCTGAACAATTCCGAATCTTGGCCACTGCAGTATTGAAACAGGCTACACAATCAGCCTTGGAAAGATAATCCCTGCACTGAACCATGGCATAAACGGGGTGTTGTGTTGTAGCAAAGTGCTTGTTCTGTTGAGATAACTGGTTTCTGAGGTCAGCAAAGGAGGCATTTAGATTACTGAAGAAATCCACAGTATTAGTAGCGTTGTACTGACTGCAGCCTTCAACTAGAAAATGGGTTTGTGGGTCTGAAGTTGCGGTTTTCAAGAAAACTGATACAGCCGTGAGAATCATCAGCATATCCAAGTTCCAAAAGGTTGCCCCCATGGTTGTGCAGATTTTGTTGGAACTGAAAATATTATTGCACAATGAAGAATTGAGGGATTAATATAAAATGGCTGCAAAGCTGATGATGGAATAATATGGAATTCAGGGATGGAAAATAGGATGGTTGAAGCCGACTGGCAGGAGCCTGAAGAAGCCCGTACGCTTATGTATTATCAGCTAGGAACATATACATATGCTAGGTGGAAGTGTAACTTGCTACATTTTTTTTTTTTTTTTTGGTATCCATTAGTTTTGGTGGTTTCAGCTCCGATCAGAGTAGGTCTCACGCATCATTGGTATCTTACAAAGATACTTACAAGTCACTCACCAGTGCTATCTTACGGTACTTACATTGGTAGCGAAATCCAAACATACAATCTTTTGTGAGAGAGTGACCGTTCTTGCCAATTAATACAACTTGTGTTGATAGTGGAACTCTAGCTGGTATGATAACTCGAGTTTTATCATACTTAAAATTATTTTATTATTTTTCAAAATTCCATTAACCACCTTTTTTTTTTTTATAAGCGGGAGAGCCTTACCCTGAAGCACCCAACCATTGACCAATCCCCCTCCCCCCGCCAAAAAAGAAAAAAAAGCAAAATTGACCACCTTTGTCATTGTTGGCGTTGAATATTCTTTTATAGTTGTCTTTATGTCCCACGATCATGTAGTCTTTTGCATATAACTTAATAAGTTGAATCTACCTTTTGGGTGTTTAAGTATTTTGATCGGATCTCCTTAGGTCTAATCACTACATCTGAAGTAATTCTAACAAAAGAAAGAAGTTATCATCGATGCTTGCGTAACACTTTCTTTTTAATTTATTTCTCATTCGTTTTAATTAAAATATCTTATCGATCATTAGATTATCTTAGCAACTCTAGGAAAGGTAGAACAAGTAAATCGATTACCCTGGCGTTTCATGCCTAATCTTGAAATTAAAATTCAATTTTTTTTTACATAAATAAAAATGCTTAAACACGTGCCATATCACACATAAGGGAAGTCAGTACATATTAGTTGTCTGTTTTTTTTGTAGTTTTTTTTTTCCGGAGAAATCTTGTGATTCTTCTCTCAAAAACTAACACTAAACAAAATCTAGGGTAATTACAGTACTTCTCAAAAAGTGATTCACAGGGGCAAATTGTCTTTCTAGATTGGGGACCATTCGGGGTCACACCGGTTTATAAGAATTTAAAAAATTCAAGGACGAATTTAAGGAGAGGGAGCAAGGATGTATAAGGATTACTGGGTTTTAAATTAAATTTAAGGGTAAATTACTTAGAACCCCTTGTGATTTTCTTTAATTCCAGATGATCCCCCAAGCTTTCAAAATGGCCACATAACTCCTTTGTGTTTTATGTAAAGTGGAAAATGAATGGAGTGCACAACTTGTTATGGTGTTTATAACAAAAGCATTGTAAAAGTGCATGTAATAAAATATTAATATACATTTAACTCCCTTATGGTTTGTATAAGTATCCACTTTATCCCCTTATGATTTTATATTTATTCACGTAATCCCCCTATACTTTTATACAAGGTGGTTAAGTCATGATCTAATTTAACATTTAAGTAAGGGCACTATAGGTGTTTCAACTATCAATATTACATAGGTTATTTTTTGTCAACCACTTCACATAAAACCATAGAGGAGTGAAGTAGACATTTTAAAACGTTGGGGGATCATATGGCAGTAGACAAAATCACAAAGGGGCTATATGTAATCTATCCTACATTTTATCACTTCGTGCTCCCCCCCCCCCTCAAGAAAACACGTTTGGTAGTAGTTCGTTTACTCCATCTAATTTCTTTGGGTAAATTACATTTAACCCCCTTGTGATTTTGACTGTTGCCACATAACCCCCTAATGTTTGAAAATATCCACTTCACCCCCCTATGGTTTTATGTAAAGTGGAAAGTGGACGGAATGTACAATTTTGTACCAAAAGCGTGTGATAAAATTTTAATATCGAGACAACCCCCTTATGATTCATATAAATATCCACTTTACCCCCCTATGGTTTTTGCAATCATCCACGTAATTCCCCTATACTTTTATATAAAGTGGTGAATCCACTTTACATAAAACCATAGGGGGGTGAAGTGGATATTTTCAAACATTAGGGGGGTTATGTGGCAACAGTCAAAATCACAGGGGGGTTAAATGTAATTTACCCAATTTCTTTTTCTATAAGTGCCTTATGGTAAATTTAACTCTAAGGGTGCGTTTGATAAAATTGAAGTCTGAAATCTGAAATTGGAATCTGAATTCATTAAGTGATTGAATTGTTAAGTACTAAATCTAATACATTTGAATGTATATCACATTCAGTGATAAGTGATTAGCTTATCACTTATTTTTGGGAAGCAAGTTTTGCCTAAAAATTCAATGCCACTTAATTTATTCAGATATTTTATTTTCAGTTATCAAACGATCTGAACGTATTAAGATCTGAATCCATTAAGTTTAAGTGTTGAATTAAATTATCAAACGGGACCTAAGTTTCCTTATATAGTAGCAATTAGTATAGCATTCATTTTGACAAATAACAGGCAGGAGCTCTTAGCTCCGCCTGGCTGGCCAGCGATCGACCCTTGGCAGCCAGGTTTGGGGAAGGGGATGGGTTTAAAAAAACAAAAAACATTAATTTTAACATATGAGTAGTGTTTAGTATATTTGAAGTAGCAATAAATGAATGCCCCGTAATTTTCTACAAGTGTCCTAAGCGAATTTCTTTGGATAATAGCAAAAACTAAAAGTATCCGAAAATGTGAGCTTCTAACGGAATTGTTTCTACAACTAGGATCACTGAATCATAGGTATGCGGTGACTATAGAATTTCTTTTTTTGTTTTGAAATTTTTTTTTTCAATTGGCAGATTTGCCAGTGTCAGACAACAATTTTTTTTTTTTTTAACTAGTGGGAAACCGCATCTTCTTCAGCGTGCGGTTTCTTGAAAAACCCCATGAACCCTGTTGACCAAATCCGTCTTGCCAGTCGTGAATTGTCTTAGCCTTTTTGTCCTTTCTGTTATAGGTCTGGGGTGGGGTTGTTTTTACTTTTGACCTTTTGGCCATGTCTTCTTAGTTATCTGGAATTTTGGTATTGTGGTGGGTTCTTTATGCTCTATGATTTCATGGCTTAATGATATTTGTATTATTGAAATTTAATCCCGAGTGGATGGATTTTTTCTTTTTCTTTTTTTTATTTAATTTTGCTGTAGTTAACTTTGACCAACGAATCAAATCTTAATGCTGAAATTATTGGGAAAACTGTGCATTTGATTGTGGTTTGGTCGTTTTCTGTCAAAGTTGATTGTCATTTTCCCGATATCCTTTGATGAAATATCAAAGCAGATCCAGTTTCCGGCTTTACTTTTCATTTTCACTTGCTTGTTTGTTATCTCCATTGACTAGGGATTGGTTGGAACTTGGGAAAATCAGTCATCAGCTAACTTCCAAAATTTAGTTCATTTGGTTGTCAATCTTATTTCAAAACAATAACAACAGATGATTGGTTTTCAGATAACAAAGAATGAACAGTAAATTATTACTTAAATTTATTTAAATCAAATACATGAGTGATTCTCAAGTGTCTGAATTGGCGTATGTTGCAATAGAATATACACAATTGGGATAAGTCATTTAAAAACACAACTTTTGGCACAAGACCACTTTTTCACTGGCTTTTTGCAGAAGAGGAAACCGCATACAGGGCATGAGGTTTTTTCAAAATATAAATTAAAAAATTTTTAAATAATAGAAACCGAATAGAAGGCATGCGGTTTCTTCAATAAATTACAAAAGTATATATATAAGAGACCAAAAAAAGAATTCCCTAACATCCATTGACAACTAAAATGAAATTTGAAATTAAAATTATTTTAAAGGGTCATCGCATCCTATGCTTTCGACGACCCTATTTTGAGAAAATCCTCCCACAGAATCCCACATTTCGGATGTTTTTTATTTTTGCGCGAAATTCGCCAGTGTCCTACAGCATCCCAACTCTTTACTTTGTTTTATCAATATACTATTAGTATTATTTGAAATTGGGAAAGGCGCAGTTGAGCTAGGTGTAATTGATTACGATTATTGCACTTCATTCATAACTTGTTGTGCACTTTTATACACAGTTACTATTTATGCACCGAGTTATTGTACTAGAATAAAATTTGTAAGCACACCAATCATATTATGTAGAAAGTATAACAACTGGATAGTTGCACCAAAAATTCCACCTGCAGCTGCCCCTAGACCCATGTATTACTTTAATAGAAGTATCTGATTAGTATTTTAGTGTAAATCTTAAATAGAGACAATAGAAACACTGTTTTTACCCCTGTTTTTAAAAAACTGTTTTTCACACTCCAAATGCTACAGTAATACACCAACAAAAAACAATCCCAAAAACACCAATCCAAACAAGTATTCCAAAAACAACTTATACATACAAAAATAAAAAAATTATCTCTTCTTCTTCCATCCCAACCGCACCACCACCCACCACCACCCACGCCCACCACCACCTCCTCCCCTCCAGGTCCCTCTGCCCTACCCTCCCCTCCACCCCTCCCTCCCTCCCTCCTCAGCCTCCCATCAAATTAAAATTTATTTATTTTTTTGACATTTTAAAATTAAAATTTATTTAAGGTAAATTTTATTTGAGGCATTTTAAAATTAAAATTTATTTGGGATAATTTTTTGGGATATTTTAAAATTATAAATTTATTTGGGTTTTTTAGGGAATTTCTAAAAATAAAATTTTATTTGGGGTAATTTTTTGGGGCATTTTCAAAATTAAAAATTTATTTGGGGTATTTTTTGGGGCACTTTTAAAATTAAAAATCTATTTGGGGTATTTTTGGGGCATTTTCAAAATTAAAAATTTATTTGGGGTAATTTTTTGGGGCATTTTAAAATTAAAAATTTTATTGGGGTAAGTTTTTGTGCATTTTTAAAATTAAAAATTTATTTGGGTAATTTTTTGGGGCATAAAATTAAAATTTTATTTTGGGCATTTTTAAAATTCCAAATTTATTTGAGGTATTTTTTGGGGCATTTTTAAAATTAAAAATTTTTTGGGTAATTTTTTGGGGCATCTTTAAAATTAAAAATTTATTTGAGATATTTTTAGAATAATTTATTTAGGGTATTTTTTTTTCAAATTAACCCACCCGCACCACCACCCATCAAATAAATTTTAATTTTAAAAATACCCCAAAAAATTACTTCAAATAAATTTTAATTTTAAAATTCAAAAAATTACCCCAAATAAATTTTAATTTTAAAATCTAAAAAATAAAATTAATTTTAATTTTAAAATGCCCTAAAAATTATCTCAAATAAATTTTAATTTTAAAAAAAAAACTAAATAATTTTATTTTAAAAGTACCACAAAACAAACACATGCTAAAAGTTTTTGAAAGACAACTATAGTTTTGAAAAATTTTGATCTTCTGATCTTGTTTTTGAAATACAATTCCAAAAACAGCTAATCCAAACGGACCGACTATTTTTAACTGTATTAATGTGGCGAACACAAATTAATTCAATTAGTAAGAACGGATCATTTCCTCATAAAAGTCGTGTGTTCGAATCTCGCTGTCAATGTAAGAGTTATGTTGGTGGATAATTATAATCCTTGAGATCTGTCCTAACTTATGGTGGTAATCGGGAACTCATTCAAACTTATTTCCTACCAAAAAAAAAGAAAAAAAACCGTATTAATGTGGGCCGGTATAAGTTAGCTAAGTCAGAATTACATTCTCCATCATGCCTAAAATTTGAACTTTTGCGTTGTTAGTAAAATGTGGGCCATGAACATTCTAGAACGGTTGTCAGTGTCAGACGGACAACTGGCCGTGGCCTCAGTCCGATTCTGAGCAGTCCATCTCTTTTAGTCAAAGTCGTCTTGGGATACTGGGCCAGGGACGACCAAGACTTTGCAACGTACAACGACGAGAGAATGCTTTCTTCATCCAACTCATTTCGGGAAACATACAAACTGACTAGGCTGATCTTATTAGACGGTCCTAATGAATATCATTGCAAAATTCTGTTGGAGTTGACCAACAACACAAGCAGGTCGCTGGTATCATCATTCGCTATTCTTGGTCCTCTCATTCAGATATTCGTCTCGTGAGAAGCCAGTTGAGGACGTCAGCCAAGAAAGAAAAATGGGTCCTATAATTTTAACTTCATTCGATGACATGCAAAAGGATGTTGAAGGAAAATCTCAGCCGTGTCTCGGAGGGAAGTTCTTTAATATTTATATAAAACTCTATCATAATTTATTATAAAAGTTGTAGAAAAAATTTTTTGAAATGAAATTTTTTTGCACGTTTTGGGGGTGATATATTAAAAACTTGAGAATGTTCCTATTGTTAAAGCAGGAAATAAACAAATTTTATACAAGTTTGCTAAAAATTTGAGTTAAAACTTTAGAAATTTTTAAAGGATTCCTATAATTAAAGTAGGAAACAAACAAATTTTATACAAACTTATTAAAAACTTGAACTATCAAACAGGGCCCTCAGTTCGCTTTGCACCGGTTTAACTGAAAGAAAATATCCGTCACCATCAGAAGATTAGTTGAAATAAAAGCAAGAGCTACGAACACTTTTATTAGCCACAAGTTTATTACTCTACACTCTCTAGCAAGAATGAAAAGAAAGGAGTTCGTTCTAGAAAACCCCCCAATAAAAAGATCTACTCCTTACTCAAGTTCCTAGTAAAGACCACGCAAGATTTCATGGATTCCATCTTTCGTTTATTTCGATTTTTTAATTCTTTATTCAATATCTGATTCAATAAATGAAAAGGCGTAGAATTCTTGAGTAGTTTACTTCCTCTTCAATGCTGAATACCTTAATTATTAAGAATTGAGGGAGTGCGTTGTAATTCATAAGAGATAGACAGAACTTAAATGGGAGATTGACATTAAATAATCTTCTTGTGTATTCTAGATTTGACAAAAATAATGCGTGAATGGTTGTAATTTTCAGTTACCTGAGAAAGTTTGAACAAAAGGGAAGTAGAACCAAGTCTTTATGGAAGTGTTCCATAATTATAAGAAGATCAAATAGCTTATTCACAAGGATGCATAATTATACCGTCTAAAGAGTATTGTTTAAAAAGATGAATGGAAATTATAGAAAGTGGGCAAAGTACAGTCCAATGCAAAATCCTCTATAAGATCGGAACAGAAGCAAATTTAGAAGCTTTTTTCAAGGCAAAAGTTGGGTGGGAGGGAAGGCAATGAGATCTTTTTCCATTTTCTCATAATAATAGGAGGGTGGCGAGGGAAGGACATCAAAATATTTCTCCAAATTTGTTGCCTTGATGGGATCAAACTAAAAACACAGGCACCCCCGTCTTGAAAATTTACTTTCGATTTAACAATTTCTTAGTTGCACAAATTTCACTCTGGATCCCTAATGTTTTTAGAAAAATTTACACCAATCCCCCTCACATATTGTTGATATGAAAATTTGATCCCTGAGATTGAAAATGAGCTATTTCAGTTCCTCACAAATAAATAGTTTCTCTTTTTAGTCCTCGTGACCATTCAGTCATATTAGATTGTCAAGGCAAGGCTGGAAAAAGCCTAAGTAACACTTTTCTTACGTAGCTAATTCCAAAAAAAAAAAAAAAAAAAAGGGCAATTAAGGCAGTTACTAGTAAGGTAGGTACGGTTTATATAGTTGTTGTATTTCGTTAGCAACTTGGTATACATTTAGAGACGCGGCAACATATATGCATTGAATTGTGATATATGAATAAAAATTGTGAGTACTATAAAGTTATATATAAGATCATATCATGTTTTGTAGAAAGTTGTAAGTAATATTTGGAAATAAGACTTACGTTCCCCTCCTTGAATCATATTCTATTTTATCAATAAATTCAAGGCTAACACCCCTCCCCCTATACGGAGTTTTTCCAGAACATTGAAATCACAAAATTCTTTATAATAGGCAAAAAAACGTTTATCCCTCATGATTCCTTCCAACCCCCCTTTCCGAAGCCTTTCAATGAACTACACTTGCATAGGTAGTCAGCTTAATATAACTCATTGGAGGTTTTTCCAGCAAACTGCAATGCAATGAACTTGTGTCCCATGCTTAGGAGCATAATACACCAAGTTTGCAATCCATATCATGGCGGAAATGAACTTTGCGAAATAATCCCGCGAATCCGAGCTGCTCCAAGAACTTCTGGACTTGTCTAATCACCAAGCTATAATACTATCCCCTTAAAACCTCTCATGATTCCTAGCTTTCCACATAAACTAGCAAATGATCACCGTAGAAACGTTCTTATAAACACACTTGCTCTCATCAAATCGGGCAAGCCAAATTGCCTTGCAAAATGATCCCATACTTGAGCAGCCACTGGACCATGAACAAAAACATGAACAACAAATTCCTCATTAGCATTACAGTGTATACATCTTGAAGTACTAAACCTACGGAGCACACTCACGAGGAAGAGGTGCACCTTTGTGACCTTGGTGATTTACTCTATATAATATCATGGAAGCTAATGAGGCTATAGTTAAATTCATAACCACAAGAGGAGGTATGAATTGGTTATAAATATAGTTGATTTACTATAAGAGTAGGTTTCATTTACATTAGAAAATTATGCCTTAATTTAGTCAAATTAATAACATTCAATTAACTAGTAGATTCGCTTGCAATAGCAGTTATGAATTGCATAACCATAGAAGTCTTTGATTGTTGTTTTAACTTCATTTTATTAAATGTTTGTAGCATAGATTTAATTTCTTGCACATGTAATTGTCTAAATAATAAAGTAGTTTGAAAACAACCAGTACTTGGCAATCTTTCATGGGATCAACGCCTGATATCTTCTATGCTCGATAAATGACTAGAATATTTACAAAAAATGGGGTATCAGATTTTTAAAATTTGGAATGAAGGATAAAACCTCATCAGGTACAATTTGCGGCACAAGCGTAGGATACAATAAAAAGTATGTCAAGAGATCCAAGGCATAAAATGTCAAACAATGTGAGGATTATCTAACCAAATCACTTGCGCTCTGGCAGCCACAAATGAGGTGGTCAAGGAATTTGAAGCTATTATTTGCTTCTGGATTTACATTTCATATAATTATTACACTAACTCTTCTATGTACGGAATTGTGACACCTCATAATATTCCTTGGATTTTAGATCCTTGTGTGAGACAAGTACCAGAAAGTAAGCGAAAATGATACATTTTGAAGATAACCAAGCTAACGGCCAGTGAACTCAGTAATAGAGGCGGTGGCATTAGAGTTTGATAATGTAGTATCAGTAGATTCAGATATGTCTCCGAACCTCATTCCAGAATCCATCACTGGACTCCTAAAGGGCTGTTGCTCAATTGAATGGTCACTTGAAAGCATGATGACCACATCAGACATGGTTGGCCTATCAGAAGGTCGTGACTGAGTGCATTTCAAAGCAATTTCTAGGATTTTCTTCAAATCTTCGATTTTGTAATCGTTAGGGTCTAAAGCCTCATCCACCAACTTTAAATGCATATCACTTTCGTACAGTTTCCATGCCTATGGTAAAAGTGGAAATGTAAAAGTAGACGAATTAGTGAATGAGACGGACCTGGTTGAAGAAACAAAGTAAATTCACATACGGATTATCTAGGAGTAGAAACTTACCTGCTCAAGAAGATACTCACTGACTGAATCAGTGGTTACCATGTCAGTGCTCCGTCTGCTACTGATTATTTCAAGGATAACGATACCAAAGCTGTAAGTGTCTACTTTCTCAGAAAGATGTCCATGAATTGCATATTCTGGTGCTGTGTAGCCCCTGTTTATTTGAATCGTTTCAGGAAGATTGCAGTAGATGGTGTGCAAACAAAATCCAGAATATATTTAACATATTCCGTTCAAACTTTCAATTTGTGCTCTTACAGGAACACAATAGAGTGCAAATCACTGTCTATGGGATGTTACTTAGGTCAAGATGATGTCTTGATTAGAATAGTAGACCTACAAAGTAGATGAAACTAAGAGAACCCAATCTGAACCCAAGATATAACAGAGGTCCTGGAAGTCGATATTCTGAACCTAGGAATAGCAGATCTAGCAAGTATCAAGAGCTACTAGACAAGAACACATGAAACTCAAAGCACACTGAAGAATTTGTTTGACATACAAGGTACCAGCAAATTTAGTGCTCAAATGACTCTGATCTCCAGGCATAAGCCTTGCCAATCCAAAATCACCAATTTTCGGCTGAAAATCATCATCCAATAGGATATTGCTGGACTTTATATCTCGATGAAGGATGGAAACATGGTATTGCTCATGCAAATAGGCTAGGCCTCTAGCTGTTCCAAATATTATGTTGAAGCGTTGCTTCCAATTGAGATGCCCTCTTTTATCACCTGTCAACCGTAAAAAAATGCAAAACAAAGCTTTTACACCAGTGTTCATGATCTGATTCAGAATAATAGTGGAAAAATGACCCTGTTACCATAGTAGAATCAAGCACATGATGGAATTTGATCAATATTTAGATAAAATTAAGATGAAAATATGATACAAATTGCAATGGCTTTCAATAACTAAAGTCAGCTTCTACACTTTTTTAAAACTTTGGATCCAGCTCTATGTAATATACAAATTCTCATTAGGAAGCATATCTACTAACTCCTTCCAGATATTTTATTCTCATAGTGCAAAAGAAAGAATATGTTGCAGCTGTAATTAATCAACCATGCACGTTATGATCTTAAGAAAAGCAAGGGTAAGGTCTACCGTATAAGTATCTATCCAGGCTTCCATTTGCCATGTATTCATAAACAAGGAGTAGCTCTGCTCCTTTGCTAGCACAGCCAAGTAAACGGATGAGATTTCGGTGATGAACATTACTAATAAGCCTAACTTCACTGTCAAACTCTGCCTTTGCTCTTCCAGAAGCTACATTTAGCTTCTTGACAGCAACTATACTGCCACTTTCCAGCGTACCCTGAAGTGGTGTGAAGATGAAAATGGGAGAGTCTCTGCATAACTTTACTGGAATTGAAGGAAGTGATAAAAGATTTATAACAGAAGGCAAGAAGATTGGCTCACAAAGTTGATAATATGGAACACATCAAAGTTAGTGACCTTGGTATTAAACCTTATCAATTCCCAGGTAGATCATGCTAATTAATATTAGTCTGATGGATTCATTATTACAAGTAAACGAAAGCTGCATATAATACTATACCTTGTAGACCTCACCAAAACCTCCTTCTCCAAGCTTATTTTCCTCACTAAAATCCTTTGTTGCTCTTTTCAGAACTTCAAAATCATATAAAACAGGACCTTGCAGCTCAGTTGCATCCAATATGTTATCTGGCAGATCAGGTAATATGTCATACAAATAGAGAATAAATAAACAAGATGATATGCAAATTCCAAGTCTTTGCACCAGCTGAATATGTGTTGTTCAATCAGTTCAAACATAGCCTACAACATAAAGCCCCCAGGTACATGGACTACCTTGCAATTGTAACCAAAATACCTTTTTGAGCTGCTTTTGACTTTCTAGGCAATTGATACCATAGAAAAATGGCAAGTGCAACAATAAGAAGGCCTGCACCTCCAACCACTCCACCAATGATAGCTTTCTTCTTGCTTGAACCTCCGGCAAGGATACGAAATCAATAGTCACCAAATGCATGCAAGTTTTTAATGAACATAAACTGTATTAAAGCATCTACGTTACATATTGGGGAATGTATGAGGTGAACTGAAAACTCCTGTTTGTTTCATGGCTATTCCCCATCTAAAATTGTTTCTATCAAAATATTATTGGTCAAAAAATCCAAATGTAGAAAAGATTAGATCAAGAAGTTTGCAACTAAATACATATTGTATGCTTCAGTATATCAAAAAATCTAAAAAAGCCAATTATGCCGAAGGTAATGTAGTTGAATCAGTGTATCCAAAAGGACATACACCAGGTAGAAAGTATGCCTTACCTCCTCCTAGGAAGGGTGTGATATTGATTGTCTGGTTATCAGGAAAAAAGGAATTCTCTGAGTACCTAAGAAAACAGCCCGCATCAATCGCCCTTCCATCCAAATAAGGCAAGCAGCCTTGTATGTTGCCATACGCCAAAGTCAAGCAATCTTCACAACCACTTTTGCTGATTGTTTCAGCACATTGTGCCACCGCGTAAACCGTCATACCACCAGGACTCACTTGCCTCTTAGATGCTGCAAAGTAACTATTGATCCTTGGCGTCGCAATTTGAAGATCTTTCAGCAGGGCTTGTGCCTGTGCTTCAAACTCAGTTGGCTGTGATCCAGTTTGGCTGCTGCATATCTGATCATTTCCCGGAAAAGTACTCTGACTATAGAAGTTGCTACTTTCGTATCTTTACAAAAGAGAGTTTGCAAAATTCATTAAAAAGGGTAAATTTCATATAAACCCTTGCGATTTTACATAATGCTCAATGACTCCCTAAATAGCCTTTTAACCTCCCTATAGTTTTATATAAAGTGAAAAATAGATGACATATCCGATCAGATGCGCTCTAAAAGTGCGTGTGATGAAATTATAATATTCACTTAATCCCTACCGTTTGCATAAATATCCACTTTATCTCCCTATAATTTTTACATTTATCCATAAAATTCCTTATAGTTTTATGCAAGATGATTAGCTGTCGTCTGATTTATAACTTAAGTAAGCACACTACTGATATTTCAACTTACATAGACAAATTTCCATCAAGTTTTCACCTTACATAAAACCATAATGGGGTGAAATAGACATTTTGAAAATGTTAGGGAAGTCATATAACAATAGATAAAACTATGGTAAGGTTATTTGTAATTTATTCTTAAAAAATTGAAAACAGAACCAGAGCAGATTATCTCAAAATATCTGAACAACAGATGCACAGGATCCGGAATCTTGAGGCCCCATTTTGTACAAAAAAATGATATCACTTCTAACTCACTTCTAACTCACTCTAAATTAAGATAATCAGACATATGTCATCTTCTACAAATTAAAGAACTGCATCCATTAATTCTACGCAACTCTTGTAGAAAAAATTTCACCTGTGCTCCTATTATGCATTTCAGAAGTTGTTTTTAAAAAGTATGGCTTTACCAATTTTTAGATAACGTGCTTTTAAACCAAAAGGATACTTGAAAATCGTGTCTGGAAAATCATTTTTTGGAAAAACCACCAACCAAACCTGGCATTATTTCAATCTTAATACAAAACTATACTTCTTTCCTCATCAGCACCTTCTTTCCTTCCAACCCCTCCCATTCTAAAAGAGTAAAAAGTAAAATAGAGAATACCTGAGGAAGCAGCCATCAGATATGACGCGAGCGCCATCTGCAGGTGAACAATTCCGGATCTGGGCCACTGCAGCATTGAAGCAGGCGACGCAATCAGCCTTGGAAAGATAATCCCTGCACTGAACCATGGCATAAACGGGGTCAGATGAGCTGGACCCCTGTGCCGTAGCAAAAAGCTTGTTCTTTTGAGATAACTGGTTCCTGAGGTCATCAAAGGTAGCATTCAGATTACTGAAGAAATCCATAATATTAGTAGCATGGAACTGATTGCACCCTCTGTTAAGCAAATTGGTTTGTGGGTCTGACGTTGCTGTTTTCAAGAAAACTGATAAAGCAGTAAGAATCGTCAGCACAGACAAGTTCCAAAAGGTTGTCCCCATGGTTGTGCAAATTTTGTTGGAACTGAAAATATTAGTGTACAATACAATTCGGGGATGGAAAAATAACTTGGTTGCGGAGCTGATGATGGAACAATATGGAATTCGGGGATGGAAAAATAAGGGAAAAATAAGATGGTTACAACTAACCGGCGAGAGCCGGAACAAGCCTGTAGGCTTATGAATTGTCAGCTAGGAACATACATATGCCAATTGCCAGGTCGAAGAGGGAAAGGGGCCACATATTGACGAGGAACTCTGACTAGTAATGATTTAGAAAATTTTCACTGATAGGCCCTCGAATTTTATCATATTTACAATTATTTTCTCAATTTTTCAAAATTCCATTTGCCACCTTTTTTAATTACCTTCCATCCGTTCTCACGCCCTTCCTACTCCCAACTATCAAGTATGGGATTTAAGAATTCTAAATTTGAGGCGGGAAAGATTTTAAAAGCTCTCCCACAGCCATGTTGATCCCAATTATTCTGTTAACCACTTTTGTTATTTTTTAACACTGAATATTTTACTCAAGTTATCTTTATATCCTACAATCAGGTACTCGTTTGAAATTTTTTTTTTTAGATCTTTCTATATCTTTTTACACCCTTTTATCCCTAATTGTCAGAGATTTGAATTGTGAATCTAATTGCGAGAAAGACTCTAAGAGTCCTCCCTTGGTCATTGCTTTTGCATACAACTGGTGTAAACAACTAGGCTCTTTTAGTCTGTAATATTCTTGTTTGGAAAATAAATATATCATGAGTGGATCCATAACCTGATTAGCCAAATGCTAAAATGATCGCTGCTGTTTGAGGAGATTACTTTCCCCTCTAAAATTGACTTTCTTCCCTTCTTTCTTTCCACGGCCAGCTTGCTTGCTTGGTGTTGCTGCTATTAATTGAAACCACAAAGACGTTCTAAACCAAGAAAAGTAGTGAAGGGTTTTAAATTGAAATAGACAGGGTCAATTTTGAGATATAGACTATTGTGTTTCTAGCCTCTGATAATAGTCAATTTCTAGAGATGCACATCTTCTGTCCTATGTCCGTGTGAAATTTAACCTAATTCCTTATTGTTATTTACAAAATTTCGTGTGTAGTAATCACTTCATTACTAATTGAGTTGTGTAATTATTGTGTCCTGTATTTAATGAAGTGTTTAGGAATGTTTTACACTAGTAGGTGATTAAAACCCTAGGGACTTGGACTAGATAGTATAAAAATTAACAGGGTAATTTTATGACCACCAAAATTTAAATTGGTTGAATTGAAATATCTTGAACATAATGTAAGGAATTTGGACAAGCGTCATCATTTTTGCCATTTGTCAAGATTTAAGTTAAATGATCAAACTACCCCTCTAATTTCTACTAAATAACCATGCAACCAAAAAGATTTTAACAAAACCAAAAAAATTCAAGCAAACTAATTCATTTTCACCATTTCTTGAACTTAGAAGAGAGAGAGGAAGAAAGAGAGGGAGCCCAGAGTGAGGACAAATTGGAGGAAAAAGAAAACTCCATTCTTGTTAGATTTTCTTACTCAAACAAACATATAGGAGGAAAAACTACCTTGCTAAAAATTTTCAGCTTCAATTTCATACAAATAAAGGTGATTTCCAACACCAAACTCTTTCATTCTTTTGGAAAAACTAGTATACAATCTTTGCATATTGAATTGGAGCTTGGAAGCTTAAGTTTCTTAGAGTAATTTCTTGTTTTGGTTGAATTCTTGCTGGAAATTTCTGTTGAAACTAGCCGCTTAACTTGAGGTTCATGCATGTGATTTTTTGGTGAAATTTTACTATCAATTCAAGGTAGATTACTTATATTTTGATCATATATGAATGCATGTTAAAATTTAATGAGTTTCATGAGTTTTGGTTGAAGAAAGTTTCATTTCAAGGCTGTTAAGATGAAATGTCCTAGCTTTGATTATAGCTTAGTTTTACAACATTATTTTCGAAATGTTGGAAAGGATTGTTGTTAAGAACACTTGTTATATATTTATATCATGCTATAATGTGTGGATTACCTTTGACCTAAGTGAAAAGATGAATAACTTTGTAGAAAAGTTTGATGAAACCTTGCTGAAAAATTCTGATTCCTGAATCGAAGAGGAAAGATGAAATCTTCAGCTCTTATTTAGAAAATTTAGCTGCAAATTTAATGAATTTTGCTCAACACCTCATATATTATCTTAATCTAGACATGTGTGTAATATTTCCTTGAATTGGAGCAAGAAAAGCTGATAATTTTGAGAGAAATTATAAAGAGTATAAGTGCTAGAATTTTCACCACTTTGAATCATGACTTAAAAGTTGAGTTATCGTAACTTGTAATCTAAAACTTTGATGAATATTGGATGTATTATCACATGACATTTGCGGTAACTTGTATATCTTGAGTGCATGTCAAATTCTTGGATTAAAAACAAGGAAGCGTGTGAAATTATTAGAAATGTGGGAGTGTAACTTTAAAAGAACAATCTATGAGTTAAAACTATAATATGATATGAAAATTGTTTAAGTTGCATAATAACCTAAGGATTTAATTAATAACTAATATGTAGTATTATTGGGAACCTAAAGGCTTTTATTAATTATTCTAAGTGTTATATCAAATAGATAGTTAAATAATGATGGTAATTGTAACTTATCTTAGGGACTATTGATGAGCAGGAAAATAACCCCGAAACTGTGGTATAAATTGCTATAAGTGAGTGTTCCTTATATGCAATCTGTGATTTAATGTCTTTCATGACTCGATTGGTGGAATAATTATTGATTGAAAATGTTTAAATGTATGTTGATTGTCCACTGTTATAGGCGAGTATGTACTTATCGCACTTGATCTAATTGAAATGAGATTCTATAATCTTAATTGTTGGATTGAATGTGCATGACTGAAAGCCGTTTGAGTATTTTACGATATCAGTCATACTGTTTTGGGGTCCCAACCTTGATCAGTTATTAGGCCTAATCGAACCGACAAGGTTTTGGTCGGGTAAGTCGTTAACCCCTTGGTACTGTTTGGTATACTTTGAATATGATCACCTATTAAGGTGATCACCGAAACTAAAGGGAAGTGTATTGTCGGGTATTGTTTAATTGTTTTGAAGGGTATAAGGAGGAGAATAGCAGAGTATGCAGTGCCAGTGAAATGACTTATAAAACAACCGTATATTTTGATTTGAATGATTTACCATTTTGAAATTATTAATGTTATATCTTGATTGTTGCTTATGTTTGATTGGAACCTCACTGAGCATAAGCTAATTCCACTAGTAATTTTTTTTTTCTTACAGGGGTTTGAGCATGAAGACGACTGAGTTGGTTAGAGCAAGATTTGAAGTCTTTGCTTATGTGAAAGACTTTTGGGTTGTATTAATATTTAGACAAATGATTTATCTTTTGTATCATTTGGTCGTAATTAAACGTGAATTGTGATGAATGGATGATTGAATCAAATGTTAATTGTTAAAGTCTTTTGATAATTGAATATTGTAATGAGTCCTGACGAGAATTATGCAGGTAGTTTGCTAAACCCTAAGGTATGCGTTAGGGAGGTGGGGTTATTTTTGTGGTGGAGAAATAATACTTAGTAAGATTTCGATATCTATAGAGATTTTGATACCTGTATGGGTTATGACATTGAAAACCGGTGACGCCACAGATTGTTTTAAGTATCCTTGTGCAGTAGCATTTTCAATTTTTTTGAATTTTTATGGGTTGCAGTGCCGTGGTTGTTTTGTGCATTAATTTGATTTAGATGTTGGTTTGACGGCTTTAATTTGCTTGAGTTTGATAACATTTATTATTATTATTATTTTTTTTTTGGCTCAAGTGTCTCTGGAGGTGCACTGAATATGTGTCTCCATTAGGACTAAATCAGAGGTTCAGAGTTCTGTGTGCATTTATTTCTGAGCCTTAAACTGTTATGGAACTAATCTACTGCTTACTATGTTACTTTCGCTATGAGTACTACACCTATACTTGGAACTGGTTGCAATCGTTTGTGCATAATATTTTATCTTTACATTTGATTGGTCTTACTTGATAGTGCAACTTCATTTCGGTAACGTTAGTTTTTCGAGCATGCTTGCCGAACCTTTGACAGTGAGTTTCTAAAGACAATTGGAATTTTTCTGGAATTATGGTTGTTTGGAGTTTTCTGTCACTACTTGTTTTTGCCGTTGATAAGTTTCTTATCAAACTCCAATTTTGGGATAAGTTCATAGCCAAAGTCATCTTTTTCTTTTAACATTTTGCTTCTCTCCTGCTATACTAATTGTATTATTTTATTGCAGATAAATGTTGTTCATTGAAACTTTTTGGGGGATCAGTAGTTACTGCTGAATTGAAGAACATTACAGATAGAGCTTTGACTGAAGGACACTACAGATAAATGTAGTGGTTCGGCAACTATTTTCTAGTTTTTAGACTTGGATTCCTTTTGTAAAGCTGGATTACTTAGATTTGAAACTTGTGACACTTAAATATGATATTTGAGTACCTAATATGTTATATTGGCATTTTCTAATACAGTGATTTCTTTTGCTTGTTAGTTGCCAAGCTTTTATTGCTTTCACTGATTTGTAAACAAGTAATTTCAACCGTAAAATTGTGTATTAACCACATAACGAGGACACCTTGGACTAAACTGAATCTCTTCATTGACAATATTGTGTCATCACACAATAGGATACTCCTAAGTAGGGGTGAAAAAAATTCGAGTAACTTGACTCGGCAAATCGAGTAGCTTGATTTGCTACTTGACTCGACCTCAATCAAAGTTGAGCTCGAGTCGAAAAATTGTAACAGCGTCAAAAATTTATTTTGATATTATTACAACTTAATATTTTTAAATAATGTTATTATTATTATTAATTTGTTTAATTATTTTAAAATTACATTTAAACGAATTTTTAGAAAATTTAAATGAAAATTTAATTTATTTATTTATTTGTTTAATTTATTTCATTTTGAGAAAAACTTAATTTAGCTCTATATTAATTTTTCCAGTAGATTTTCAGCATTCCATTCATCTTATTTTAAAATTTGCTCTTTTTGTATCAATTATACAGAAAATGAGAAAAACACGTTTTCGAGGTAGAAATTCGGGCAACAAGTTAAGTTGTACTGGAAGGTAAGGATGATCACCCGTAGGTTAGAAATATTATTCAGTGAATAGAGGTGAATTAAAAAGAGTGATTATAATTAAGGACTTGTGATTTTAGTTTAACTTGTTTTAACCCTCTCGAGTTAGAATTTTGTTTAGCCATTGTTTCTTCCACTTAATTCGCCCTAATTCATTCTCAATTTATTCCTTCTCATTTCTCTCTCCTAACCAAGATTAATCCTTTAATCCTTAGCTAAGTGGGATAATTATTTTCCCACCAAAATTGTTAGCAAAGGGATTACTATCCCATGTTTGACTTTGGGGCACAAGACAAGTTTTATGTCTTGTCTTGGTCTCTTTATTTAATTCATTCAAAAATCAACATAAAATCCCTCTCTTCTTCTCCTCCCTTTGGCTGACCTCCCCTTCTTCTCCTTCCCTTGAAATTTCATCAAAATTTCTTCCACCAAATTCAGCTCTCAAACCACCTTCAAACTTCCATTAATCTTGGCCTAAGCTTGGGTTTACGGTGAGGAGTATTGAAGAGGAGCTCTTGGAGGTTGAGGCTAGCAATCTTGGAGGAAATTTGTCAACTTCTTAGAAGGGGTAAATTGCTAAATCTTCATCTTTGTCTATTGATTACAATTTTAAGCATGATATTAGGCTTGGGTGGTTGATAGGTTCTTAGAACCTTGAATGGATGATGATTATGTTGTTTGAAGTGTTAAGCTTCATTATTGTGTAATTTGATGATTATGGAAAAATTTGTGGGTTCTTGGAATTCCCACTATATATGTGTATTTGTTCATGAGTTGGTTAAATGGTGTTATATATGTGCATTATGTTTGATTTTGGTTGCTAAAAGTTGGAGGAAAACCTCAAGGAAAATTCGGATGAGGAAAGGAAGAAAATGAGGGAGAAAAATTCTGTTTTCCTTTTAATGTGTGGGCTGTGATTTTGGCAAGTTTAAAGGTTAATTGGGGGGCTTAAATATGAGGGTTAAGTTGTTAATTTGGCCCACACAATTCTCTTCAAAGGTTAAGCAAAGATGGTGGTTAGTTGAAAGTTAGTGGGAAACCTCAAGGAAGAACCGAGAGGAAGAGGTGAAAAATGGGAGTTGATTTTACTGTTTTTCTTTTAAAATTTCGTGACTGATATTTGGCAAGTTTAAAGGCCTAATTTGAGGCTTAAATGTTGAAGGCTAGGGTGTTGGATTGTCTCACACCAATTTCCTTAAAGATGGAACAAAATTGATGATCATTGGAATTAGGGCAAAACTGGAAAATGGGGGCAGCATGCTGCCCGATTTCATGGAAATGTTTTGTGTTAACTTTTGATGAAAGTTGTGATCATTTTTTATCATCGTTAGGTTAAGAAAGATCAATACCAGCTTAGGTTCGAATTTGAGGCCAAACGGAAGTGTTTAGATGTGTTAAAAATGAGGATAAGAAAAGGAAGTAAAATTTGCAGGTTTGATCATATGCGAACCAGTCCACTTTAGGCACGTAGAAAAATGCCTTCCCAATAGAATTTTAAGCTAATTTTTGGTATGAACCTACCCTATATATGGAGGTATTAGTGTACCAAATTTGGTGGTTTTTGACCAAGAATTCGTCACTCAAATAGAGCCTAGAATATGTCCTGTAAAACTGGAAAACAGAAATTTCAGATTTGTGAACCTGCCCTGTTTGACCTACTGTAATTTCTTGCTCAAGTATCAGAATTGAGTTCCGTCAGTAGCGTTTGAAAATTATTACATAGGTATATAAACCATGAAAATTTGAGAGGTCAATTCATTTTCTGTAATTTTTGGTAAATTTTCAAAGTGGCCTGGTCGGACAGCCTGCTATGTCCTGTTTTGTCACTGTAGCAGTTCGTTAAATTAAAATATGGGTTAATTCTGTCCCAAATTTTAACTGGGTGTCTTCTACAAAGTTTTATAACTTTAAAAGAGGTTTCCAACGGTACCAAGCTTGCAAAAATTGGACTTGTATAACTCAAGTTACGATTTTTCAAAGATTTCAGCTCAAAAAGGAATTTCATTGAACTTGACTTGAGTCTCATTGAGACATTTTTAAAAGACATCTATCAAATATTTCTTTAGTGATTTGAATTAAAATACTCCTATTTGTCTCAGGTGATCGAGAAGATCTTGGAAAATCTCAATTGATCTTGCGTGCTTTTGCCTTAGACTCATGACTTCGGTGAGTGTCAAGTGCATGATTTATTGAATTATCTGATATGTTTAATTGGATGAAAAACTGTTGAGACGAGAGTGTACTTTATCGCACTCGTCCTCTCTTACTTGCCTTGCATATACGTGATTGTTATTTGACTTGACTGGAACTGTATTTGACTTGATCAGAAAATGTCGATTGGAATAATCCATCGACTTAAAAAGTAATAAATCACAGGCAACAAAATCTGGGGATCCTTGGGCGGACAAGCTTGGTGAATCTTAGGTATGTTCTTTGAGCTTGACCTATTGGAGAGGTCTTGCTCGGTATTGCTCGATGTAACTTTACCTTTAAACCTACCCGCTTGGTTTTGGGCAGAGGGTGAACCGCTGGGAGGTTGTATTAAGTGGAGTTTCTGGACTTTACTGCTAAGTTGACGGAGAGTCAACGTTGGGATGGAATGGACTCAAAGAAATTGGCTCTGTATTTATCCTGTATGAACTCACCGTGCTTGCAAATTCAGTAGATAGAGAAGAGAGTTCTCCAATCCAGCTCCAAGACTCTTGTCTAATGTGAGCCCTCAGTAGTGATTCCTTGAGAATACAATCTCCTGGTGAAAATTGCAATAGTACAAGTGAATGTTTGATTTACACGCTTTTATATCTGAATTTGGCTTTCTTACTTACTTGATTACGTGCTTGCATGTTTCTCCTCATAGCTCACCCCTTGTTTTCCTTAACAGGTCTTGAAGTGGGAAACGTAGATCGAGGATTTAGTTACTTTGGTAGGATTTTCATAATTTTGTATAGGCTTAATATTAAATTGTGAAGTTAAAGATTTATTGTACCTGAAATTGATGTTATAGGAGTTTTAACGGACGTTGTTGAGGATTTATTTTTGTAAGTTAACTATTATTTATTGTTGGACCTCAATTAAGACTTTAAGAACGAATGCTTGTATTATTATTTTAGAGATCTTAAAGTGTGATTATTTAAAGTCTGTAATATGATTGAGGGTTTGTAGTGAGTCCTGGCGAGAGTCACGATACCCTTGTGTTCGCCCTTGGGAGAGGTGGGGCTGTTACAAAAATATTGAGCTCGACGAGTATCGAGCTACTTGACTCGATTAAAAAATAATTTAATAATTAATATATTTTATTTATTAATGTACCCTTTTATCCTTATTAATTAAATATATAACAATTTTTACCAACTTAGAGATAATTTTATAGAAGGGTCAAAACGTCATTTCATTAGTTAGATGCATTTCGAGCTCACGAGCTCGAGTACTCGAGCTCGATCAGCTCGTCAAGCTCCACGAGTCGAGCTCGAGTTTTATTACTGCTAAATCAAGTCGAGCTTGAGCTCGATTTTACAAGCTCGATCGAGCTCGAACTCGAGCTTAACTCCATTGTTTCGAGCTCGAGTATATGAATACTCGAGCTCGATTCGACTCGAATTCACCCCTACTCCTAAGTGACAAGAAAATGGTGTCACTAACCCCAAAATCCAGCAGTGACGACAAGAGTTGTCAATAATTTGTTAATATAGTGATGAGTGACCTTGGTCCGAATATTTATGACAATAAGTCAAGTCGTTACCAAAGTTGTGTCAAGCATTCACTTGACACAACTATTTAGTGACAACTTTGAAAGTAGTCTTTTTTTCCTTTTATTTTAAAAGAAATTGACAGTGGTTCTCCAATAACCTCCCTTGATAACTCAAACTTGTAACCTGTTAGTTACAGGTGAAATGTCTTACCAAGCAACTTTTAAGGTTGTCATTATACACTTTTACCGATGGACATTTAGTGACGACTCTGTGATGACACCAAAGTCATCAATAAAAGTCATTTGTGATAATTATTTTATTTCATGTGACAAGAAGTGTTGTCGCTGATGACCAATTCTCTTGTAGTTATTGCAAAAGGTGGAAAAAATTTCATACCGGTCTTTTCTCCTTGGACATTATCTACAGCAATTCAAAGCCAATTGCATGATCAATATAACACACTAAGCCTGTTGATGAAATGTATATCCTCTGGCCTTATTAAGTTTGCGTTAATATCCTAAACTGCATCTGGAAGAGAATATCCTATCTAGCTTTTAAGGTTCAAATCTCGTGAAAACATTTCATCACTAATCCTTGAAAAATTTTCCATCAAAATTATTCCAATACTAACGATCATTACCGAAAGAATCTCTTTTGATGAATGCTCTATGATAATGTCCAATTGTTAGATTTATATAAAAAGCTAGAAATATACACAACACATGGACAAACATAGCAAAAATAAATAAATAAATAAATAAATAAATCACAGGCAACAAAAGCTACGGCGGACAAAATTAACCGGGTGCAATGTATTCCGGTATTGCAAGAGTTTTGGTATACCAAATACTTTCTCCTTCAAATATTTTTGCAATGCGGAAATCACTGAGTAACCGTATCTTCATCAAGAAAGATATTACTAGGCTGCAGTGCACCACAGATTGTGTTAAGACTCCAAATTCGAGTCTATAGATTGGATCTGTAACATGAGAAGCCGTACTCATGATACTCTGATCTCGTGATTGTACTCCAAATACTTTCTCGACATCTGTGAACCCTTGCATTGATGCTAGGCTTAACTTCCCCAACCTTAGCATCTACAGCTACAATGTTAGACGGCTTCGAGCAATCTCTATCACAATGAGGGAACTCAAGTATTTGGCTCTAGATCTCTTTTAGGAGGGAATTAAACTAGCTCACTAAATTTAGGAGACGTCTAAATTTTGGCGTGAATTATTGCAGGGAACTTGAGTTCTGCTTTTCTTTCAGAAAAAATATTTTGTGCTTGAAATTTTTTGAATGAATTTTTAAATAGCTTTTACCTTTAACAATTAGCTCCAATATTCTATTTTTGGTGTGAATTAAATTGTTTTCAAGGTAAATTTGGGAAGAACTCGAATTTGTTATAAATAAATATATGACCTCTAGCAATGTGGCTGCAATACTAGATTTAGGATAAAATAAACACTATTTTCTTGAGTAATTTAAGGTGACAACCAAAAAAAAAAATGGTAAACGTAAATATAGGAGGGAACTCAAGTATTTTTTAATTTAAAAAATGTTCATTTTGTTTGAAAATTTTAGTTTAAATTCTCAACAGTTGCCTTTAAACTTGGGCTCCATACTGTAATTATGAGAGAGCTAAATTATTCACAGTAGATTCAAGATGGACTCTACCAAAAAAAAAAAAAAAAAAGCCTTTAAGTGTAAATAACCATAAGGCTTTTGACTTTAAACTACTTACTCTAGGAAGGAGGTTCTAAACTATTTTCATGATAACTTTAGGAGCGAATTAAAAAAATTAGTACAGAAAAGTATGCAAGGGGCACCAACTATTTTTATTTGTGACAAAAATATATTTCTCTAAAAATTTTGTTGAATTCTTAATCCTTAAAGGACCGCTGCCTTAAAATTTGGCTGTAATACATTTTTACAGAAGAAATAGGATACTAGTCTTTCTTTAATTATAAATTTAGAAAGGAATCTAAAGAAATCTGGCGATAATAGAAGGGGAGACTATTTAGTATCTTTTTTTCTATTTAATAGAAAAATTCTAGAAAAATATGAAGAAATTAACATCCCCAATGGGGGAGCAAAGAATTGGTAGTAAGAGGGGAGGAGTTGTACGTAAGAGGTCTTGGAGTCAAATCGTCTCACTTACAAAAAATTAAAAATAAAAAGCATTCCCATTATAATTAGTGATTTGGATTATAAACGTATCGTGATATAAGTTTAGGGTAACATGCCAACCCTGAATTTTACTGGTTCAGACGATATAACCCATTCATGTAAGTCATGAAAGCTCCCCACGTACTTGAATATTTCAGCCGAAGCAAACTCTACGAATAACTCTTTTGTCTATATAAAAATGGTAGATCTTTCTTACTCTTTATTTTTCAACCTTTTTAAAGTAGTTTTCCAGAACTGTAATTCCTAGAATTGTGATGGTTACCTCAGCAACCCTTGTGTTTTTCTATTTTTTTAAGTCAAGTTTTTCAGAACATCTTTTTCTTCTGAAGGAACAGTCGATTTAAATGTCTTTTGAGGCTTATTTTGTGGAGTTAGATTGGCAAAAATGTAAGGCTCCATTCGCAATTTTGTGGCAGGTGGTTTTAGTTATTTTCAAATGTTTGTTGCACTTATTACAACTCAAAATGATGCTAAAAATTTGTTACCGAGATCTATCAATTTTAAACCAAATTAGTAATGTAATCAAGTATTAGGTATCGGTTGTTATCACATTTTTATAGTAAAATATGTAACTGATAATAGCATTTTTGTATATTTCTAATTTTTTACCCATCATCAGCATAATTTTTTCCCTATAAGTCATCCAAAAAACTATTTTTTTCCCCGATATTAGCTTTAAGTCTTGGCCTTACCACTAATTGATAGCCTGAAAGGGCCACTATTTCCCTTGTTCATCCAGCTCTGAAATATTTTGTAGACATTCTCTTACTGATCTAGTGCACAAATGCATCCAAACAGGGATTCCAAGTTAGATAATTATGAACCAATGTTCACAATAACAATTTCATGTTGTATAATCTATCCTGCTATATGTATATTTGCCAAATTAAAGCTCCAACTACCATTTTGGTTTTGACATGGTCAGATGAGTAGAAAGACTACAACTCATTGGACCGTTTGAATCAGTCAGAATAAGCAGTAATGCTTTGGAGTCTCGCTAAAGTCGTTTAATGTACACGTTTCCGGTTTATGCAATAAATGTTGCAAGTGTCTTTGAATGCACAATAATTTTGGGGGACATCATTCTTCGTTCCCATTGAAACCCAATGATAGGAAGACATCGATCCCAAGAAAAAGCCCAATGCATTATATATCTACATATGAAAATTCATGTACAACAGTACAGTCCTCAGAGTTTGGGACAAGCTAATTTTACACCCTACAGCCTATATCTTCACCTACAATGCAATGCATTGATATCTGGTACCACTAGAATTGTTAATTTATATTTTATACTATTCGTATTATAACTTGCATAAGATATGGATTAGGGCTGAAATCGAGTCAAGTCGAGTCTCGAGTATCTCTATACTCAAGTTCGAACTCGATTCAAGAGAGTTTGAACTTGATCAAGTAATTAGTAAAGATACTCGTGCTCGACTCGAAAGAAAATAAAAAATATTCGAACTCGATTCGATTGAGTTCAAAATGCTTTTCGATCTTGATTTCGAACTCGATTACTACCTAATTTTCTTTTTTCTTTCCTATTTTCATTTTATTTTTCAATTGAAATTACTTATTCACCCTTGAATAATATTATAATATAATAAGAGAAACTCATAAATATTATAACTAACATGTCTAAAGAGTAAATTAATAATTATATATATATATATCGAGTTCAAGTACTTGTCAAGCTCACGAGCTCACTTATTTAATACTCGATCTTGACTTACTACGTCAAGCGAGTAGCTCGAGCTCGGTCAAAGCTGAACTCGAGTCGAGTAGTTGACCGAGCTCAAGTCAAGTTATTCCGTTGAGTTACACCCCTAATAGTATGGATTTAAGGTAGAAGGCTGTGAATTTAATCCCTCCTTAAGAGTTTTTAGTTTTTAAAATTGCAGCTTCTTTTATTTATTTCTCAAATTTACGTAGACTATTTCTTTTCTCATTCCATTGATTTGGTAGGTTTGCAAAAGGGAAAAGAGAAAAAAATTTTGTAGACTTATTATAAGGGATGTAGATGAAAATTTTACTTGTATTTCTAAAGCCCAATCTCAGATATTTTCTTCAAGGTTTCTTTCAAATTGAGTTACTCTCTTCAACAGTTTCAACTTTATGGAAATCTTTAGCAGTTGGGTGATGACATTACTATTGAAAACTAGTTGTACCACACACAGAGATCTAGAGTCCCATCATGGAAATGAATCTAGAATAGCTTAAAACGGTTGATACTTTGTACTAGAAGATTTGTTTCGTGCAGTATGCCACACTTTAAATATATAGGGTATATTACAAATACTTCACCTCTAGTTTAACCTCTTGCCATATTCTCGTTATAGTCAGAAAATGGCCACATAACCTCCCCTTGATTTTTAGCTGATTAAAACTCATTCTAGCTAGGAGAGTCATAATTATTTAGTTTTAAAAGTTTGATACTGATGTAATCCATCTCAATTATAATACCATCAAAAATTGTTGAGAATATTACTTTGCGTTACTAGTATTCGAAAAGTACACTTAAGGCAATAATTGTGCAATTGCGAATTCTTTTGTTGATTAGACATTTTTATCTACCAGAGTCTACATATTGTTCGTCTATTTTTTGTACAATAACTTAATTCAATTTGTCAATTGTTGCAAATGAAACATTTTGCTTTGATCCTAATATTGTCATGTACATGTGATCATGCACAATACATATATATTGAATTACGTAAAGACATTACGATGGGAGCCTTAAGCTCTTAAATCATAAACCAATTTTAACTACTAAGAACATTACTTATGTGAACTTAAAATTACTGATTCAAACGACTCTTAAGGCCTTCCCTTTTTTCTTTCCCCTTTTAAGACTTTAAATCTTCTCTTGAACAAAAACCAAAATCATTATGATTTTACTTCTTAAGGCAACTGAGGCAGGACAAGTTTATCTCGTGAGTTAGGTATGCACTTCTTACAACTATTGTTTACATGTAGAGTTTACTGTCTACAATACTTGATATCAAGTGTAGTGTTAGAAAATAACAATTGTATGTGCTTTTTGAGACCTACTTAGAAAAAAATGAAATTTAAAATTTTAATTGAAACTCATTTTTACCTAATCAGTTATTAAGTGGTACATTTTCTCAAAAATTTATGTACTTATTGAAAGTCTTCCTCAAAATTGATACTTCGAGTGCAAGTACTACTTGTTTATATATTTATATATATATATATATATATATATATATATATATTATTTTGGTTAAAGGGAGATTCCATACTTTACGAGGAAATATATGGATGAAAAAAGTTTTAACAGTCGAAGTGAAACCCAATGATTACATTGCTATTATCCTTTGAGGAGTATTGATATCTTGTTGACTAAAAGCAAACTATCCTTGACATCTTCTCTCCTTTTCGGAAACCCTGTACTCACCTAAATATTCAACTAATGCTAGCAAATTAACCCTCATTCCTTATTATTCTACTTTTTTTTGTTCTTTATCTATTTACTTCATAAAATCTTCTCATAATTTTAAACAAAAGAATAAAAATTGAAATATAGGATATCTTCGATATTTTCCAACAAGTGATTTTTGAGACCTATTGACATTCCGAATCCAGACTGCAATCTCAATACTTAATAATCTTTGTCCATATGCAAAAACTACGGTGATGATCAACTATGTAACTCTTGTGACGTGTTTTTTGGTAGTTCAATTGGTGGAATGTCATGCTTTCATTTTGACAAATATGAATTGTACGTCTTAAACAGTCGGCTGGGCAAAGTCTTATGCTTTCATTTTCGAATTTATAGTGTGTGCTTCCAATTTCAACATGGCCAATGCCTGCAACTGAAAATGACAATGGAATGGTTTCTTTCCACAAAATTGGCACATTTATCCTCCAATTCAATTTAGAAAAATACTGCTACTAGTTCTACCAATTCCGTGCTTTCTAGAATATATGAGAGATTGGGGTGATTTGGGATAATTCTGCCAATTCAGTTCTGCAATTATTTAAGTCGAGGTCATGTCTGAAAGTGGATGCTCGACTTTATCAGCAAAAAGTCAGAGCATTATGTGGATGATGACAAGTGGGTGAGATTTAATGTTTGGAACGACTCTATGATTCCTATCCTTACAAGCATTCTTTCATTTTATAAGCACAAATCAAGACTTTATTTTTTTCAATGTCATTGTTGAGCTTGTATTGATAGGCATCTTTTCAATGTACACCATCAAGCGATTTAGAGCCGGACGTACAACTGATTAACGTTTCTTCTAGGCTATTGGCCATGACGACCAATTCTTTGTGACATGCGACAATAGAATGCTTTCTTTCCATATGATTGGTACGTTACTATCTTCCCGTCATATCCAGAAGCAAGTTCCACAATTCTCTACTGGGTAAATTACTTCTAACTTCCTTGTGGTTTTACATAATGCCAAATGACCTCTTTAAGGTTTCAAAATAATCATCTAATCCCCTGTATAGTTTTATGTAGAGTGAAAAATGGATGAAATGATCAATCAGTCACGGCGTTTATACCAAACGCGCTCTAAAAGCTCGTGTGGCAAAATATTAATATTCATAAAACTTTCTTATGGTTCATATAAATATTCATTTTAACCCCGTGATTTTTTACAATTGTCTACATAAGTCCCCTGTACTTTTATAAGGTGGTTAACCATTGATTGATTTAACATTTAAATAAGGGTATTATTGTTATTTTAACTAATGACGTTACATAGGGTATTTTCCTTCAAAGTTCCACTTTCATAAAACCATGGGGGCTAAAGTAGACATTTTAAAATGTTAGGGGATCATGTGGGAACAGACAAAATCACAGGGGAGGTTGTATGTAATTTACCCTTCTCTATTTTATACTTATCTTCCCGATCAAGTTGGAAAAAATTAAAACCGATTTTGCTGATCTTAGGCGTATACCTATACAGCTGTATAGCTTAAACTTCATGTTGTGTTCAACTGCTGTAGTCATTGTGAACTATACCGCGGTCAAGAATTTGGGATACTAAGTTGAGGTGACCATAAATGCGAAAAAAATACTTTGCTGGTTTTACTTTTGAATTTAGGGTTGCAACTTCTTTTTTTTTTTTTTTTGGTCCTCTCTTTCAAATATTAGTGTTTTAAGAAGCTAATTGAGTAGTGTGTACAAAATATTTGGTTGCGTTCTTTTAACTCCATTTGATGACATATGCAAAAGTATCTTAAAGGGAAAATCTCTTTAGGTACAAACAAAAGTTACACAAATAATAATAATAATAATAATAATAATAATAATAATAATAATAATAATAATATAGTAATATAACAATATAATAATAATAATAATAAATTAGTCATCACAAGATCAGTTGAAATGGAGGAAGATTTGTGGATCACTTGTATAAACTACAACTCAATTGCTTTTTGCTATCTGATTTTGGAAAATAGTTCTATTTCAGACTATTTTGGAAAGTAGTCTTCCTGTGGTATAGACGTTTTGAATTTTAACCAAAAAGAAAGTATAAACTATTGTACTTTTAGTTATTTGAGATACCTTTGACAAAAGGATATGTAACCAATTGCTAATAGAATTGTTGGAGATAAAAAATACAGTACTTTATCCAAAAGTGTAAACAATTAAACTACTAAAAATGAACGATTGATGAACTAATGCCCTGGCTACCCCTTTTCTCTTGCAAATGTAGATTCAATTAGACTTGAAACCTCTCATTTATACTTTCACCCATCTCGGGTACTACCCAACTTATCCCTCCCTCCCTTTTATACACCATAGTTTTATTCTATTTTTACTTTACATTTTGTACATTAAATGCTTCACACTTGAAGTTACCGACCCATCCCAAGTCACCCGAATCTCTTACAGTATGAAGAGAGATAGGGAAACAATATAAGTTGGACGCACCAAAGCTACTCTCTTGCATGTTCAAATGTGATACTTGCCATACGAGAGGCAAATGATAGTTGCACTCCAAGAAAAACTCGAGGCATTGCACCCTCCTTTTTTAACTTAATGAAATGATATAAAAACCTATCAAATATTGTAGAAGACATAATGACCTCTTTTCTATGAGAAACTGCATACATGCCCGTGTGCGCAGTTTCCTCTTCTGCAAAAAGCCAGTCAAAGAGTGGCCTTGTGCTAAAAGTTGTGTTTTTAAATGACTTATCCCAGTTGTGTATATTCTATTGCAACATACGCCAATTCAGAAACTTGAAAATCACTCATGTATTTGATTTAAATCAATTTAAGTAATAATATACTGTTTTTTCTCTGTTATCTGAAAACCAATCATCTGTTGTTATCGTTTTGAAATTCATTGATTACTTCACCATTTAAATTTCATAGCATAAGATTGACAACCAAATGACCTAAATTTTGGAAGTTGGCTGATGACTGATTTTCCCAAGTTCCAATTAACCAATCCCTAGCCAATGGAAATAACAAACAAGCAACTGAAAATGACAAGTAAAGCCGGAAACTGGCTCTGCTTTGACATTTGATCAAAGGATATCGGAAGATGACTATCAATTTTGACAGAAAATGACCAAATGACAATCAAATGCACTGTTTTCCCAATAATTTCAGCATTAAAATTTGATTCGTTGGTCAGAGTTAAATACCGCAAAATTAAAAGAAAAAAAAAATCCATACATTCGGGATTAAAGATCACTAATACAAACATCATTAATCCATAAAATCATAGGGCATAAAGAACCCACCACAATACCAAAATTCCAGATAACTAAGAAGACATAGCAAAAATGTAAAAACAACCCCGGCCCAGACCTAAAACAAAAGGACTAAAAATCTAAGACAATTCATGACTGGCCAGCAAGACGGATTTGGTCAAGAGGGTTCATGGGGTTTTTCAAGAAACCGCACCCTGAAGGTGCTGTTTCTTAAAAAAATCAGAAGCCGGATACTAGTTTAAATAAACAAAAAATTGTTGTCGTCTGACTCACGACTCACAAATCTGTCAGCTGGAAAAAAATTTTCAAAAGAAAAAGAAATTCTATAGTCGCGCATACCTGTGATTCACAAATCTGTCAGCTGGAAAAAAATTTTCAAAAGAAAAAAAAAAAAGAAATTCTATAGTCTCCGCATACCTGTGATTGGGCAACCCTAGTTGTAGAAACAATTCCATCAAAGCCTCACGTTTCAGATATTTTTAGTTTTTGCTATTATTCAAAGACATTCGCCAAAGCCCAGTGCTTGTGTTCCTGTAATTAACTAGTCGTTCTCATTATACCGATGTGAGTTGCGATGTTCAAAGAAGCCCCATAAATGGTCAATTAACAAATCTTTATAGATCTTGATTGAAACAATTGCGTAACTACTTAAAAAGATTGGTCTGGTCAAGACCTTTCAAACCAAATAATCATCCAACTAAGTAGAAAATGCATCCACCACGAGAGGGACAAAAAATGGAAAAAATAGAAAGATCCCTGTACTTGCCTAGTAATCCGTCGTTGCCTGGACTTATGATTGATTGAAGGGTTGATGATAAAGGCTTGAATTCAGTCAAAAATTAGCATGTTTGGATTGAAGTTTTTCCCAGAAAATTTTTACGTTTTCCAGTGATTATATTTCCCAATCATTTTTTATCTTATATATATCAAATCGTCACAGTAATTTTTGTACAAAAACTCTATAAAAATGCAATCCAATACGAGAAAAAATTGCATGAAAGAGAAGTTGTGTAGAAAATTAGTCCTTTCCAGCCTGCTTGTCTGGTGTATTTGTTGGTTCTTTCATTTTTAACATTAAGAAATTTGAAGGCTCCGTTTATATTTTGTTAAATGCACACTTCTGTCGCATAGACATTTCCACAAGATGACCAAGAATTAAAGATTTAATAAAAGAATTAACGATTTGAAATTTAGTCTGACTTTGATACTGTTCAACAAGTCATTTTCTGGAATTTTCAACTTTTAGCATTGGGATCCTTATCTTAATTAATCACAAATTTTGTCCGCACCGAGGATGAAAATTCAAGTTTTTCTTTTTCTTCTCCAGAAACGGACAATTTTGTTTCAATGTGCATTTGGGCTTCGAAGTCCCAGGAGACCAAGAGGACTTGCGACAAACTTGGCCCACTTTTCTCCCATTCAACCTAGAAAAAAAAAACAACCATCCTTCCAACCAACCCAAAAAATTTGAATAATTTGGAATCTCTCTCTCTCTCTCTCTCTCTTTTTTTAGCTTTAAGGGCATAAAAATGTCGAAAATGGAAGTGTTACGAACACAGTGAAAACGAATAAAAGTATGAATGGCGCAAACTAAAGTTTTGGGCGAGAAAAACAGTTCGCCTGCCTTAGAATGGAGCAAGGATATCCTTTGATTCCCACTTTTTTTAATAATAAAAAAAACATATCTTTCAGTTTACAATCATAAAACTCACATATTGATGTTCATTAAAAGCATATGTGTTTGTAAAGTTCCATCTTCCATCTACCACAAAATAATAGAGATAAAGCCTATGTCATACACTTAATTCGTTGATCAGAGATTTCACAAATTTTTTGCATATCCGCTCATCCATATTTGAATGTCTGTAGGGCTCTTGAAGTTAATTTCAACAGTTTATTCAAAAAAAAAAAAAGTTAATTTCAACAATGATGTTCCAACCGACCTAAATGCCTGGCTGCTAAGTGTTGCAATAATATTTATGATCCTATACAGGTGCTTGGTTCATTGAGTCCAGTCAAATTTGGACGACATTCAAATTGTCCAGCCTTAAATTCTAATTTTGATACAGTTTTCTTGTATTTGTAATTTATATTTGTAAACCATGGTATCCATGACGAAGTTATTTTACATTATTTGCCCTTTAAGTCATTAGGATGAATCTTCAGATGATAAGTTTATGTGGGAATATAACCACTTCTAAAAGTGTACACTAGCATGAAGTCAAGTACTACATACCGCAAAATCATCTTTGTGGTATTTCATATTCTGCACTGAAGTTTTTAAATCTTCCTTCCATTGTTAAATGAAACTGAGCCAACCTATGTACTAATAAGAGATACATGGCGTTGAAATTGAGCCGCCTGTGTTGGCAATAATAATAAATATCTAATTGTATATACCTTAATATGTTTAAAATGTGCTTATAATGTTAATTTTTTATTTATTCTTCTGTTCCAAATTTCAATTTTTGCATATATGTTATGGATTCAATGGTAATAGTGTACATACTGACAATTTACATACTCTTTTAAAATCCAGCAATTATTTGAGATGCACAAACATACAGTGACAGTCTAGGGAGAGCACTAGCAACAAATTTGTAAAACTCATACTAGCTGCCCTCTTTGAGTAGAAGTTCAACCCAATTTGTCACTCTAGCCCAACAGCCACATAAAGCTTTTGAGCCAAGTAGTTCAGCGGTTGGGTTACGACATTCTTGTGTCCGAGAAAAGGTAACACAAAGCAAAGGTAATGATTCGAATGGAAAAGGAAATAAAAAGAAAATAGAAAGTAGTAGAAAGCGGTTTTCATTTATTTTGTGTTTAATAAATCCAAATGAAAATAAATGTCTGAATATGGTCGGAATTGGGAAGTAAAGGAAAGAAAATGTTATTTGTTAGTTATGTTTATAGAGTAATTTTTTTATAAGTAACGGCCACATAATCCATTTCAAATTTGAAAATGTTATTTGCGATTATGAAAACTTAATCCATGTTTATACCTGTAACAAAATCTATGCAATGGACTTATTTCAACATCTTGCCTCCTTTTTTTAGTTCTCTTTTTTCTTTTGTATTTACAAATCTGTTTTCATGAAAAGTCTGTGAGTACCAAAATGATTGAGACCTATTCTATATCACTCTTGTTTTTCAGTGAATATATTACAACATTTACTACAATAAAATTTATTAGAATCTATTTTTTGGATTTCTATGTCTATTCTCCATTGGTGATAAGGCCAACCAAGGTGTACTGCTTGACTTTGATGGAACTAGCTTGACAAGTCTATCAAATCTCATCCCTAGGAGACCAAAAAGAGAGCTTGGACTGGGATGCCAACAAGTTGAGTTCAATCAAGTAACTAGTGAACTTGTTCGTTCAAATTTAAATTCAAACTCGCATTGATCATGTTCAGTCTTAAGTTCGAGCAATTTGAACAACTTAATGAGTTTGAGTTTAGGTCTAATATGCGATACTCAAAAGCTCGTCAAGTTTAATTGAACTACATATACATACATACATATGTATGTATATATATATATATAGAGAGAGAGAGAGACACACACACACATATTGATTGAACTTGATTGACCTTCAGTTAAGTTTGATTAAACTTCATTAGGCTTGATTTCATCAAGCTTGATTAAGGCCAAAGAACCAACCAAATTCGAGCCAGATCTCAACTTTTAATAGATTAATGGCCTAAAGTTTGAATCTAAGTTTTTTTTTTTTAACTCAAATACAAGTAGGGCACTACTCATAATTTCAAACTCGATTCAAATGTACCACCTGACTTAGACCAAAAAACTATAAAAGCAAGTGCAACGAATACTAACTTTTTTTATTCCTTCGAATTTGAGATATGGATAAGATTTTGCAAGAAACAGAAATGAAATTTTGTGCTTTGCTAGTGCTTTTATATATGCAAACGCAAAATATCTTTACAAGGTTTAGAAATTGAACATGTCCTGAAGCTTTGCAATTGGTGGCTAATGTAAACAATATAGGGCTTATGAGTAGATAAATAAAGTTTGTTTATTTATTTATTATTTTTCCTTTTAGAATCATCTATATGTACATTACTCCTAGATTAGTGTGTATTATGTTAGAATGAGTTATAGATGGTAGGTGGTAGGTGATAGTGGTAAATATCTGTTTGAATTTAAATGTCCATCAGTTAAAGATATGATTAGGATAATCATTATCAATTAGGTAGTTGGTAGATGGTAGGATGGTTACTACCTTGTTATAAGGTTATATATTGGTATTGTGTCATTGTAACTCCATGAGAGAGAAAGTAATATAAAAAAAATTCCCCCACATCTCTTTCTCCTAGTTTTGTTCTTCTTAATATGGTATTGTTATGATGTTTAAGGAAGCAAAAGGCTAAAACTATGTTTCCACAACTTCAAGCTAAGATACCAAATAGTGGGGATAGCTATAATCATTACAATAAGAAAAGACGCACGCATAATACATATTTCAAATTGCATGGTCATCTAGCATGGTAAAAGGAGAGGAAAGAACAGAGTCGAAAAATAGATTGATTGAGTGCTACTAATTAGAATAAAAGCTCTAGAAATATTGCCACTGTAGCTGCTAAAAGTAGCATCAGTCATGATCCTTAATGTTGCACCAGTGCCTCCTGCCTCTCGCAAGTGCTCTCGTGCTAATGTCCCAGATGCTTGCAAGCACAAGGTAATTGTATCCCTAATTGACGTGATAGTAATTAGATTACCGATTCAGGAGCTATTGATCACATAATATATAACCCAAATGACTTCTCATTAGTTATTCAATCGAGACAAACAATGATCTCTAATGCTAATGGCATTCAATACCCAGTTATAGGAGTTAGGACTATTATTTTATTTTTATCTCTTTCTCTACCCAATACTCTATTAATTCCCTCTCTATCAAATAAATTGTTATTGGTAAGTCAAATAATAGGCAATCTTAACTATGTAGCACTGGTATATCCTACTTTTTGTCTTCTTTAGGATAGTCTCATTAAGAAGATAATTCATCATGATATTAGGACGGAGATTTATACTACATGGATGATTTTAGTTGCAGTAGAGCAAATTAGTTGAGGAACTCTAGTAATACCAAAGTGCAAGATATCTAGCTATGGTATCGATGACTAGGGTATCCATCTTTTGAGTGTATGAAACACCTATTTCACATCTCTTTAATAGTATCAATATTACTAATTTGAAATGTAAGACCTACATTTTAGCCAAAAGTTATAGAGTTTCCTATCCTATCAATTTGAATAAGTGTGATATTCCATTTGTCTTGGTGTATTCTGATGTCTAGGAATTGTCATCGATTACCTCATTTGCTAGTATTCATTAATTTATAGTTTTTGTAGATGATTGTATTCAAATAACTTGATTGTATCTGCTGAAACACAAGAATAAAGTACTCGATATTTTCAAATCCTTTTGTTCAATGATTCATACATAATTTTCAGTTACAATCAAGATCTTTTGATTCTATAATGATAGTGAATATGATAATCAATCACTAAGAGAGTACTTCAATGCAAATGGTCTCATGCATGAAACATCTTGTCCTCAAACTCCATAGCAAAATGGAGTGATACAGAGAAAAAATTGGTACAAATTAGAAATAGCAAGAGCACTACTGATTGGTGCAAATATTTCATACTGATATTGACCTGATACGATCACAACAGTAGTTCAATTGGTAAAATAAGTTGCCTTCAAAGGCAGTAGACTTTCAGACTCCACTGCAAACTCTAACTCCGCACCATACTATACTGTGGGTACTAATACTTTTAGCACGGATCTTTGAATGTGCGGCATTTGTATATTTGCACAAAAATCAATAAAGTAAATTAGATTCATGTAATATTCATTGTGTCTTCCTAAGATATGCAGTCATAAGAAGCATTATCGGTCCTATGATCCAACCATCAATAAGATATATGAAACCATGAATATTACCTCTTTAGAATCAGAGGCATTCTTCCTATTATCGGCATCCAATTCTTAACTTTAATGGAAGATATGGGATAAAAAATAATAAAATTGGCCTGAATTGGCTTTCACATCATCGCCAAGTGCTAATAAGACTGATATCATTACTGCTAATGAGGCTAATGTACATGTTGCTACTAATTTACTAATTGTTGTTACTAATTTGCCAACTAAATCTTTAATGATCGATTGTAATACATCGTTTGATGTTGTTGATATAACTCCTTCCTCCCTAATACCTGACTACTTGTCTTCTAAGAATAATCCCAATGTAAGTATTCCTATTGCTTCTATTACTAATTTGGATACTGTTGCTAGATATGTATTGCCTGATAGATTCAATTGTGACAAACCACTAAAATCGGTATTCTCTAGAATCTTACACAAAATGATCAAGATAAACCTTAGTTCCACTATTGCAAGGAAAGAAGATTATGGGATGAAAATGGGTCTCACAATCAAATACAAGACTAATGGATCAATTGACAGATATAAAACTTGATTGGTAACTAAGGGGCATACGCAGACCTATGGTATTGATTATTAGAAAACATTCTCATTAGTGGCAAAATTGGATATAATTAGAGTTCTGTTATCTCTTGCATCAATTTGATGTAAAGAATGCTTTCTTATATGGTAACCTTAAGGAAGAGGTGTATATAGATATTTCATCTAGATATTCTATGATTTCAAAACCAATATTATCTATCAATTACCAAAAGCATTACATGGACTCAATAGTCACCGTGAGCATGGTTTGGTTGATTTACTTTAGCAATGAAGAAATATGATTATCAGCAGAGTAACGGTAAGCATACTCTATTCTTTAAGCATTGACTTGGAAAGGCAAAATCTTTGATAATTTATATTAATGATATGATTATTACAGATAATGATGAAGGGGAGATCTCTAAGTATAAAAGATCAATTAGCAATTGAATTTGAATGATGACGAGCTTAGGAAATCTCAAATACTTCTTGAAAATTGAAATGGTAAGATCGGCATAAGATATCTTCCTCTCTTGATCTCTTGATAAATGTTGGGCTGTTAGATTATAAACCTACTGACATGTCGATTATATAGAACTATAAACTCAGAGAATATCTTGATCAAAACTGATTGATAGAGAAAGGTATCAGAAATTAGTTGATAAGTTGATTTATCTATCTCACACTCATGTCGATATTGCCAATGCTGTCAATGTGATAAGCTGATTCATGCATTTATCCAGTAATTTGTTTATGGTAAAGACTGCTTTTGAAAACGGCTTCCTATTTTTCAAGAACAACCATCTTAATATTGATAGTTACACTGATGCTGATTAGACAAGAGATATTATCAATCAAAATTTGACTTCATCCTACTTTACCTTTATCGGTAGTAATCTAGTTATTTAGAGGAGTATGAGATAAAATGTAGAAGCATTATCTAGTACAAAAGTTGAATTTAGAGGTATGGCTAAAGAAGTGTATAACTTTTATGACTTAAGAAACTGATGATCGATATCAGTTTTGATCTAAAGTAAAAAATGAACTTATTTTGTGATAATAAAGTTGCTGTTAATATCAGTCATAACCCAGTTTAGCATGACTGTAATAAGCACATTGAACTGAATTGGCATTTTATCAAATAAAATCTTGAAGATAAAGTGATATAGTTCCCATTCGTGAACTTTGGAGATGAGTTGATGATATTCACAAAAGTTGTGCCAACTAAAAATTTCTACAGCTCATTTAGCAAGTTGAGCATATATGATATCTATGTACCAACTTGAGGGGGAGTGTTGGAATGAGTTATGAATAGTAAATGGTAGGTCATAATCGTAAATATTTGTTTGAATTTAAATGTGTATCAATTAGAAATACAATCATGACAATTATTATCAATTTGGTAGTTGATAGATGGTTGGATAGTTACTACCTTGTGGTAAATTTATATATAGGCATTATATCATTATAATTTCATGAGATAGAAAGTAATACATAAAACTTCTCTCAAATCTCTGCTCCGTAGTTTCTTTCTTCTTAACATATTAAGGAAAGGTCCAACTAAAAAAAGAGGTGCTAAAGTAAGAGAAACATACCCTTCTAATCCAAAAGGATGCATTAGCCCATACCTGCAAGTGCAAAGATTTTTGAACCTCTTGACTTACTACCAGTACTACATTTTATGTGTTCCCTGATGGCTAACCAAGACAAGTTTAGTGTTAGGGTTTGGATTTACAAATTTTTGTTATATGCACTGACACCATCCTATAAATACAATGAAAGATGTTACTATAATTTAATGGTTATCACTTTATCTGAAGTACAATAAATTGCATAATAAATGATGGGGTATTTCACAAATAACAAAAATTGGGACCATTTTAGGCTAATATTCAAATGCGATCAAGATTGACCATACTTTTGGACAGTATTGGATAATACATGGTCAGATAATGGGTAATAGATATATCAAAACATCCACGCAAATATGGTGCATCAGACACATGAGGTTCATCAGACACAAGCTTGTACAAAGAGGAATGAACATTCTATCTCATGTGAGGCTGAAATTCTAGATAACATATGTTTCTGCTGTTTCACATATTTCACAAGCTGGCCAAGTTGACCATGCATATTCATATGGAGAGGAGCATGATATTAGTACATTGGACTATACCTTGAGAGCACAAACATCTACACAAAGGGTAATCATTCTATCCCATCTGCTGTTAAAGTGTCAATCACTATAGATCTTGTTATTCCATAAAAAAAAAATAAAGCTGGTCTAAAGTTGCATGGAGTGGGCAGCAAGTTGGTGATGATGACACGTTAGCATCCTGTAATATAGAACAGTTATTAGCATCTTAACCTCATGAAAGTGGACGTAGAGGTTGATGTACTCACAAACTCACGAACCACTACCATTAAAAGCCCCATCTATAAGAATTAAAAGACACAAATTGTGTTATTCTAGAGGCATTCTCAGATGTTAGTTGCTTTGGCAAAAAGATAAGTCAATTGACGTTCATGCCTACTTTCTAAGTTAGCCTATGAATGATCGTGAAATTTTATTTTTCACTATTTATATCCATTGTAAGATTCTAAGCCTAGTTTGATGTGTGTGTGTATATATATATATATATATATTACAGGTACTTGATAGTGCTAACATGTAGCAGTACAAGACGCAGAGTAAAAAGTTTTAAACATCAACTTTCGCAGCTCTTGTATAAAAAATTATTGGTTGAACTTTTATAGCAATGATTAGCTATCAAAATAGTTTGTGGGATTTAGATTTTGGCTTCACTATTAGCCTTTTCGAGTATTTGTCTTAACTATTGATGAAGTTTTATTGCATTAGCCATTTGGAGTGTTTTGATGAAAAATTATATTGGACAAATATGTCAGCTGGATTGGAGTAGTTGGCTTCGACTGCTATATTAGTAGACGTTCTTAAATTGATAAAATCATGGATGGCTACAAGTACCATGTTTAGTCATTTTGGAATGTGTGGAGTTTGTAAGACTGGAATGCTAATTCACTACGGTTACATTGGCAATTTACCATTCTAAGAGATTAAAAAAAAATTAATTTATGCCTCCACCAATTCACAAAGTTGCTTTAGTGTTAAGAAATAAGATTCCTTTATGTTTTACAAAAGGTTCACCATTTATATTATGAGAAATATTTTCTTTCTATAAATTCTACTATGTCACACTTTTTATCTATTTTACAAATTGACTATTATTTTAGTGTCTAGTTTTTAAATTTTAAAATCCGCTATTACTTGAATTGTCCTGCATATGTGCATGGTCAACTCCAACAACTAAATCTAGAAATTTATCATTCAATAGTTTACGACTCCCATTGTACTTGTTTTAGATTTGATGCCATGTCTCCAAAGACAACTGCTTGACCCTTTCAACACATAAAGTTGGATATTTTTCTTCAATTTCAATTGAAGACATATGCCATACTATTCTTTTAACCATTTAAGTTGGATGGAGGTTTTTTCCCCATAACTATAAGTTTTTCCTTGTTTACTCATTTTCCTTGTAAGTTCATAATACAATTTTCACAAATTGCATTTTTTAATGCACTTTTCAAAGGCATTTAGCATAATGCAAGATTTCAAACAGTTTATTAGTTTTACTGACAGCTCAAAAGTTGCATTTAGGAAATGTAATCTTTTAAAACCATGTTTGTCAAATACGATCTTTAACTTCTTCCGCCAAAACACGCATTTGTGAAATGCAATATTCATTTGACTTTTTATCTTTTCATCAATGTATTTGTTTTATAATACAACAAAAATATTGCATTTTGCAAATGTGAGTCATTTCAAAAGATTGCATTTCAAAACACGTGTTTCACCCTTTAGGAAGAACCTTAGTTAGTGGCATTGTTGGAAACTTTTTAAAAAAGTGGCACTTTTTGAGAAATTACTCCATTGTGTATACTTTGAATATGATCAAATTGTTAGTTTGTCTCCATTATTAGTAGATTTAATCCATTAATTTGGTATTAGAGTCCAACACAATCCAATGTTTGCAACTGTTACTTCTTTATTCAACAATTTAGGAAGACCAAAATTACTAATATGAGCAAAGATGTCTTCATGAAGCAAGATATTATTAGGCTTTAAGTCACAACGAATCATAGGTGTTGCATAAACATAATGTAGATTTTCCATTACTAATGGAACATCTCTTATAATACTTAGTCATTGTATAAAATCTAAGTAATTGTTGGAGGAGTGCAACCACTTTTCAAGGCTCTATTTCGCATATATTCCAAATTGAAGCTCTAAAGTCCTGTCTATACAATACCCAAGTATCTATGTTAAAGGTTGTGTTGTACTTTGCATTCTATAGCAAAACTTTGATATGATCTTCTAAGCTATAGTTTGAACAATTTTCTTGCAATCATCATCCCATCTATCAGAGTCCGTTTGTGAATAGATCTAAAATTTGCTATGCCAATCAAATTGCATCCACTGTAGCCATTTGTTCCCCATAACATTTCACAGCGTGAAGACTTCTCTGGTGTTTACAAGGCAATAATGCAATTGCTCTTTCAATCTCACTCTTCCTGGTGTACTTATGGAATAGTACAACCACTTTTCAAGGCTTCTATTTAGCATATATTCCAAAACAAAAGCTCTAAAAGTCCTGTTTATACGACAGCCAGGTATCTATATATTTTTCATTCTATAGCAAAACTATGATTGAATCCTTCAAGATATAGTATGAACACTTTTCTTGCAACCATTTTCTCATCCATCAGAATCCTTTTGTAGATGGATCCAAAATTTTGTGTGCCAATAGAATTGCATTCACTATAGCTATTTGTTGCCTGTAAGATTTCATTGTATGAAAACCTCTTTGTTGCTTTCAAAAGCAATAAAGTGGTTGCTCTTCCAATCTCTCTCTTCTTGCTGTACTTATGGTATCGAATTTTTGAGATCACAACAATTATTGCAACTCCAACAAGCGTTGCAATATATATTACCCATAACATTTTCTTCCTACTAAATTTTTGCCTGGAGAAAGGTTAAAATGAGGGACAAGAAACCTTGGAGCACCACATAGAACATCATTTTGACATGAAAGCTTCACTTGTAGAATTTATGAACAAACTCTTAAGAACAAATTTCACATATCAATTTGTTAAAAGAAAGCTTAATGTAGTTGAGATATGAAAGTATTTCCATTATTCTTGGAATTTGACCTGAGCAGTTATTAAAAGAAATGCCCAAGAATTCCATGTCAACATATGACCAAGGGTGACTAGAATAGGTTCTCGAAGTCTATTATGTACCAGAGAAAGTATAACCTGATTTTCCAAACTACCAATTGTGCTGGAATACTTCTTAAATCCAATCTTAGTGCAACCTTCAAATTTTTTTTTCTTCTTCATGCCTATTTGCAATCGATAGTTGAGTTCGCACAAGGTATTAGGTGCAAGGGCACGGTAGAATTCAATAAATTTGAGTTAAAATAAAGTTCCCTAAGAGAAGAGAAGTTGTGAGGGTCTCGAAAAAATACCGATTTTATTCAAAAATGTCAAATATTGTTTATATTATGTTTATTCATTTAAATATGAGTGAATATATGTTTAAAATAATTATTTTTCAATTTAGAGAATTTTATACGAATTGTTTGCCGGTGTGCGGTTTTGGCCGAGTTAAGTGCTTAATTTTCTACCGGAGCGTGATTAGTGACTTTAAGTTGAAATCGAGCATTTGAAGTGATATTGTGAAAATATTATTAAAGTTGGATAGTGTTGGAATGGAGTAAAACAGTGTAAGTTAGACTGTCGCGTGTGACGCAACATAAAGCATCCAAAAAGTGCTTTTCCTTAAAACATGGAAAAAGGCACTTTTTGTCCCATAAAACCTTGACTTTCTTGCAACCTTGGAGCTCATTTTTGAACTGCACTTTGAGTGAAGAGAGAGAGGGAGCAGCCGAGAGCAACAAGGAAGAGAGAGAGAGAGAATTGTCATCTTGTCTTCTTCAAATTTTCTTCCTTTCTTCTTGAAGCTTCAAGCACCCTCAAACACCATCATCTTCTCCATTTCTTGCAGCCGAGAGAGAGAGGAGAGAGAGAGGGTTGGACTGGTTCTTGAAGGAAGAAAAGAGAGGTAAGTTTTGTGGTTCGATCTTCCATTTCTTCTTCCAACAAGCAACTTGAACTTATGAAACTTGATTGAAGGATTGTGGGCTTGTTCATCTTCATCTTGGCAGCTGTGTAAGTGTGAGAGAGAGAGAAAGTGGTTCGAACTTGAGGGAAGAGAAAAGTGAAGAAATAAAGCTTGTTTGAGGGGTGTGTTGCTTGATCGTGAGTTTGGAGTTGGAAATCATCGTCAAAACTCGAAGATCTTGGGTAAAGATCGAAGCTTGGGGAGGTTGCTAGGCTTGGAAGCAACTTTGGAAAGTGGAACTCACGAGATCATCCTTGATCCTGTTGGATCGTGTTAGATCCGGAGGTATAAGTTCTAAATCTTCTAGATATAGCTTTATTAGAGTTAAATAGCTTGGATCTATGGTTGATATTGATATAATGATCTCATTTGAAAAGATGAAGTTGGGCTCTTGAAATCCCAACCTAGGTAGCGGACTTGAGGTGGCCTCTAGGTAGCGGACCTGGGGACCTGATTGTGGATTTGATTGTTATTTGTGAACTTGTCTTGATATGGTTAGAAATTAGGGTTTTTGATTGTTGAAAAGTTTGAAGGAAAATGTATGTTATGGCCAAACCTATGCTTGGTGATTTTAATGTTTGATTTTGAAGTGTTGTGATTGCTCTTGAAGAGTTTTCTTCTGAGAAAAACATGTGTATTGTTCATTTGTGAGTGTGTGTGTGTGTGAGGGAATGTTTGTATTTTAAAAAGATGAAAAGCGAAGTTTTTCATAATTTTGAATGAAAAGTGTCATTTGACTAGAGTTAGGGTTTTAATATGTTTTGGTCAAATTCTATGGATTTTGAATATAAAGATACGGTTTGATGTGTTCTAAATCTATGTTAAAGTTTTGAATGGAAGCAAGCATGGAATGATTGAGAAAAGTATGATTTTGGGGCGATAAACCTCATTTAAATGTTTTGTTAAAAAGAATGTGACTGTAGTGCCAGTGAGACATCGATGAAGTGTTATTTTGAAATGATAGAGTGATTTCCAAAAGGTTCATTTGAAATAATGTATCATGTGAAATGAAAGCTTTTCCTTGAGGGAATTTTGGGAAAAATGTTGACTGAATCTAAAAAGTGAAAGTAAATTGTTTCAGTGAATGAGAGATGAAGTGACCCTCAACTATTGTTTTAAATTGTTTTAGAAAGTGTTCAAGGAACTGAATTTGACCCCTACGTGGAAGCCGAACCCTACTACTTCAGTGAGTTTCCATGCTTGTTACGTGTTTACGTGCAATTGATTGTAAATGTGTTTAATGAAGTGAAAGTGAAGTGAAACATGGTTTTGAACCCTCCGATGGGATGGTGTGTACTTTATCGCACCTACCCCATTTGAGTAAAAAAATGATCGTGAAAGTGTAGTGTAATGATTAATTGTAAAAGTGTTACAAAGTGACTTGCTTGTGTATGTGAAAGGTCAGGAAATTTCTGAGACCTATCGGTGAGACATTCGATTCGAGGCTAAGGCCAAGGTCAAAAGAGAGGTTCGAGCCATGTGGTCCTTAAAGTGAAGTGAAGTGTACTTTCGAGACTTGGCATTTGGACTTGTCTCGGAAAAATGAAAATACAATGTACACAAATAAAGTGAAGTGAAGTGAAGTGTACTCGAGACTTGGCACTTGGACTTGTCTCGGAAAATGAAAATACAATGTGCACAAATAAAGTGAAAAGTGTTTGTAGGGTCCTGGGGTTTGGAGGAGTAAGGGATAAGTGAGGTGCTACATGGTTTCATTATGAAAGTTGACGGAGTGTCAACTACTGGATCGTGGACAAGCGATGTGGACCTCCCGAGAGCCCCGTGATCCAAACTTGTGTTGTTAAATGCTTTCTTATGTGGTTTTAATTTCAAGTGCAATTTATTAAGTGAAAATCCTTATGTATTATGTGTTTTGCATGTTTTTGGGTACTCACGGGTTTTTTAACTCACCCTTTCCATTTGTTTTCCTTAGCAGGAAATGAGCAACCGAGTGGAGGAGCCAACCCTTAGAATTAGGGTTTTGCTTATGTTGATGTTTTGAGAACTTTGAATTGTGATCATTGAAAGCTTTTGTATTTTTGGAACTTGAATGTTTGGACGGATAGTTTTTGTATTCTGGGATGTAATTTGAAGTTATGGTTTTCAAGACATTGTATCTTCTATATTAAGTATTTGAAGTTTTAGTTCAATAAGTTATTTGATTGTTCAAGTGAGTGAGTCCTGGCGAGAGTTAAGCAGGCAGCCACTGATACTCTAGGGTATGCCCTAGGGAGAGGTGGGTCGTCACAGAAGTAACATTAGCTAAGCGTGAAAGATTGGATCCTGAAATTTGATTTTGGCTTAGATGTAAATCAAACAAGTTCTTCAAGTTGCAAAAATTCTCCAGATTAGGTCCTTTTAATCAGTAAGATTTATTAATTGGAACTTTTGCAATCTATTGGACATGGTTAGAACAAAACCAGTGAAGTGATTTTCAGATAGATTGAAAACCAATAGATTTCTCAATTTGCCATGGCCATTGGGAATGTTTCCTGTGAATTATTATTCTTGTCATTCGTGCTTCGCTTATTGCATTTTTAGGATCCAACTTTGATATATCCTTGCATAAATGCTTTACTTTAGAAAAATATTGACTTATAGTGAAATTTCGCAGTGAGATCGAAGGAGGTCATTCTCAATCTGCTGGAGTTTTATTTCATTCTTTTTAGCAAATACAGCTGTTAAGGTGTCCCACACCTCTTTTGGTGTAGTCACTGACTTTATCCTTTGCAATGGCTTATCCTCCACAGCTACTGCTAAGTGCTAACACGTACATTGCCTTTCCATATTTCTTGCTCCATTCCTCAAGAGCTTTGCCCCCGCCTGGTGGTGTTGTGTCTTCACTAGCTACTTCCCCTAAACTTTGGCCAATGAATTATATTTCATTCGCGTACTCCAATTTCCATAATTATGGTCATTAAGCTTCTCAACAACATTAATTAATGCAGCAAAATCTGCCATAGCTCCTTGGTGTGCCCAGCACCACCCAAGTAGTCTTGGTCCAAACCAACAACTCTAACAATTTTAGACTGCTCTTGATGAGATTTTCTCGTATCTTGCACAAGGGTCTTTGACCGTGTATCTTGACAGAACAAGGCCCCACTTGTTTACCAATCAAGTAACTGTGATCGCAAACTAACAACTTGAGAATTTACTCGTTGAGAATGTTTTGACTACAGCTAAGAGAAGTAGTTGCCGGATACGGAAATTTCCATTAAACAAAGCAAGTTGGGACCTAGCCACGGGACTTGGAATTCCTCTTACGTGATTTAACTGATTTTTTCCTTGTATAGAATATAGGTTTCATTTGATATAGTAGGAATTGCTATATTCCTTGTACAAGCTTCTTTTAATATCAATAAAATGATTAGCTTTGCTTTGAAAAGAAAAAAACAGCATGAAGAGCTCCAAGCTCTTTGGAGCTAGGTTATAGAGGTGGCGCAGAGTTTGTTACTAACTCCTTAGTAGTTGGAGTTATATCATTTTATTCTCTGATGTTACTTGACAACATCACACAAGAAATTAAGCCTGTTAAGAGTGAAGCCCAGAAAGTGATAGGGTGCATTTTAGTTATTACTTTTGTTAATACTTTCTAATTGTTTGAACTAAATATTGCACTACTTGGTGGATTCTACTTGATTTTATGTTTGGTGTTAATTGCGGAAATTGCGTGACAAGAGAGGCTGGAAAAACAGTTTTCCAGAAACTTCCTTGTAGTTAGGCGTGGGCACACCTAACTCATGCTTTCGAGTTCAGGACAGTCATGATTTTGTGCATGTGAGAAGTTTTCAAAGAAGTGATGAATTCAAATCATAAGGTGTGCTGGAATGATTCTTGTCTTTTGCTAATTAGTAGTTTGTTGGTATTAGGAAACTATCCTTTGTTATTAGATTACCTTTTAGATTAGGAAAGCAATAGGCTTTTTTTTTTTTTATTTCTATTAGGGAATTCCTAATAGATTAGTTCGGAAGGGAATCTACGCGATTAGTATTAGGATTTGTTTTCCTTGCTACGGGAGATTATGACTTGGCCCGCGAAACATATCATTCGTGACTGGTAGTTTTTCTTCCGCTGGAGGCTACGGAACGAGGGACGAGAAGCAATAGTCTTCCTTTTCTCTTTTTCTTTCGCCATTTTCACTTTAAAAACAAGGAGATGGTTTTGCTATTTTTCTCTTCAATTTTGTGCGAAACTTTCTCCATGATGCATGGCTAATTCTATAGTCTAGTCAAAGATCAACTCGACGACACAGTAGCAATTATGTGTGAGATCTAACTGATTCGTTACTTATTTATTTGATTCCTTAATATTTGTGCATTCTCTGGTTTATATTCTTATGATTATTTTGTTAGTTGAACGCCAAGGGCTCGATATTCAAATTAACCTAATAATCTACTGCCAATTTAATCTACTAAATCATAAATACTAATGGTAACTAAAATTAACACACATTAGGGGAACGTGCAATCTAACTTAAATAAACCCTCATAGTGCATTTATTGATTAGGGTTTGGGCTTTTCTAGTTCTTAGTGTAATTGGAAAATTAAATCCTATGATCGTACTTAGGGTTATTTCTTGGTTAGGGGTAATTAATGGGCATACCTTAATTATCAAGAAACTAAGGAAAAGTTGGTCGTCAGAGTTTGTTGACAACTATAACCAATCTATTAATGAATTGAATGAATTATCTTTGCATCGATGATTGGATATATGGACTGTGTCTGAAAAATTGGATCTTTGGCTAGAGTTTGTCTACCATTAATTTAATTCCTGCTTACTTTAGTAATTTGTTTTATTAGCTAGTTGATTAGTTATTTCTAAATTTTCCACAAATCCCCCCATATTTCTTACTTGAGAAGAAACGAATTTTCCCCAATCCCTATGGAGACGATCCTACTCACCGCTGTACTCAAAATTCATATTTCTGGAGTAAGCATTTATTATTGTACAGGCTCGACACATGTCATAACGCTCCTCCCACAATCTCAAAGAATGTGACATCTCAAGGTACTAGTTCAATTTTCAACAATAATTGCAACAATGCTGAAGTTAGACCTCCAAGTTTTGTTAATGATATTCCATTCTCATTAATATTTTTTCAAAACATTAAGAACCAAGCGGGGTATTGGAACGCTCCACTAGGTGTTGCACCAGGTATCGACGAGGTAGCCTGCCAGGTATTTACCAAAATTAATCTTGTTAAAACTAAACCCTCAAAGATTGATGACGAAAAGGATGTCTTCAAAGCTTAGACAGCTAACAAGGCTCCAGGGCATGTTACATTCTGCTATCTTTCTAATTTTTCCATAGCGGCAAGAAGCAAGTGGAGAGGCAAAAGGACTATGACCTTGGAGATTAAAGGCAATAAGTACATCATTGAAGCCCAAGAAGTTAACAAAAGTTCAAGGGACATGCCATCACAGAGTAGTATCTCAACAATCAATGAAGCTGTTGTAGATCTGAAGGATCTGAAGCAGGCAATATTTGATCAACTTATGGAAGGATCAAAAGAGTTCAACATTGTGTCCATAGTGGACATGCCTGGAATAGGTAAGACAACTTTGGCACAAAAAGTCTACCATGATCCTTCAATTATATCTCACTTCCACATTCTTGCATGGCATTGTATCTCCCAATTATATTGCAAGAAAGATTTGTTTTTGAAATTTTAGCTTGCATTGATGAGAAAGATGAATATGCTACACATTTCATAAACACTTGAAGCAAAAGAAGTATTTTATAGTTTTGGATGACTAGTAATAAGTCACGTGCTTTGCACGTGATTATAATATCATAAACTATAATATTTCTTGTACAACTAAATTTATTTGTGAAATTTTTTTAACAAATTCAATATTTGCATATTTTTCTTTTTTCTATTTTATTTAATTTTTCATCTTCTTTAATTAATTGTCTTTAGAACCACTATTTTAAAAGCAAAAGCAAGATCACAAAATGTTATTTTCTATGATTTGCTATAAGCTCTTCAAAGAATTTTTAACAAATGAGAATGCATTCGGTCTCTTTCAATATAAAATAATAGTTTTGAGAAAATTAATTAATGAAAAAATTAACATTAAAAAATAAAGATTTGACCAAATATGATATGATTTAGAAAAAGCATCAATATTTTGAAAGGTACGTAAAATATGGATACTTCTAGTTATTTCTTTCATAAATCTACTCATTAAAAAAAACTAAATGAAAAAAAATTGAAAACACAACATGGGCGTTACCTATCGGACATGGCTTCTTCATGGCTTGCTTGATGGACTTGGCTTGTTAAAGCACTACTCTATTGCTTCCAATAAAATGTTTGTCTTCCCTTGAATTTTAGTTGCATGCAATGAGATTAAGTGATTTGGATATTATCTTTGGTATCATTTCAATTGTGTTTTCAGCCTTTCAATTTATTTGCCATTGACTTTATGGCATTTTATGAGTAGTTTTCAGTTTTTTTTTTATTGATTTGCCATAAATTGCCAAGTAACTCAAGTCTCCAAACAACTCCATCTCTATATCAATTTGCTCAAATTCCAGCCCTTTAAGAAGCTTGCAGATGTGGAAAATGATTGAAATATTGCACATTTGGGCCATATTACCATGAGGAAAGTATAATAGGCAATTTATTTGGGGACAATATAACCTTGACATCAGGAAATCTTTAACCTTGGAATGAATGCAAAGCCCATTAAAAGTGAAAAGCTCTTCGGACCCATGTAGTGTTTTCAGTTTTTTTTTTCAATGAGTAGATTTATGAATAGTTTTCAGTTTTTTTTTAGTTTTCCTTGTATTAAGGGATTGCTATTAATGATAATCATTGGTTGTATGATAATTATGGATTGATATTTTTAGTTTTTTCCCAATTGTCCATCAAGTATATATGATACAAAAGTTTTTATATAGTAATGTTATCATAACTAAATATTAGTTGCATGCTCTACCAATATTACTTTTATATTATGTAAGTTGAATTTGTCAATATATTGATAAAATTCTGTAATATGAAGTTATAGTCTCTATTTTTTGAAAAACGAAGAGATGCATATTCTTTAGATTTGTACTCTTTGTATTATTTGTGTGTTATCTTTGCTAACAATAGAGTACAAATGTTCCACCACATATAAATTTTTCCTAACTAATTGTTCATTTTTGAGAATTAAAGTTTCATTAGTAGAGATAATTGAGTTTTTATTTTTTATCTTTTGGACAGAATTTGACATAAAGCACAATGACAGAAGTTTTATTGTCCTAAGAGCACCTTGTTTTGGTACTAATAATAATATTTTTGACGATTTGAAAATTCAAATAGACTATAACTGATCAAGAATTTTCAATAGCAATAAAAAAATAAAAATAAAATGCAAAGAGACACATTAGTTTGGAGTATTATATTTTGCTTATTGTCTTCATAATTCAAATTTAATGAAGGTTATAATTTTTTCCTAACTGCTATAGTTATTGCTATTATTAGAATGCAATAAATCTAATTATAGGAGAAGGATATTTTGAACAAATAGAAAACTAAGACGATATCTTGCTTAGTCGCTAATGTTTAACATTTTGTCTTGTCATCAACCAATTTTGACAAAATCAATAGTTATGACATAATAAATTTTAATCGTCATAATAAGTTGAAAAGAGCATAATATGAAACTCAATAATCAATTAATAAAGGCACAATTGGAATAACAAATACTAAGATCACGGTAATGTTTACGTAACAATGCATAATTGTTTGCATAAATATCGGTCACATGATTTACAATTATCATTTTTCATGTTACATGAGTTGAATTTGTCAGTACTTGAAAAAATTCGTCAATATGAAGTTACATCTATTATGCTCTGAAAAATGAAGAAATGTATATTCTTTGAAGTTGAACTCTTTGCATTATTTTGAGTGTTATTTTTTTTAATAACGGAGTACAAATGATCCAATCAGATATAAATTTTTCTATCTAACTATTCATTTTTCGAGAATTGAAATTTCATTAATAGAAATAATTGAGTTTTTTCCCTTTATTTTCTTTTTATTTTTATTTTTTGTCAAAATATGATGTAAAGCATAAATAGCAAAGAATTTATTGTCCTAAGAGCACCTTGTTTTAGTATCAATAGAAATATTTTTGAAGATTTGAGAATTTATTTAGGCTATGATTAATCAAGAATTTCTAATGAAAATAAAAAATAAAAAATAGAATGTAAAAAGATATATTGGTTTGGAGTGTTATATTTTGTTTGTCGTCTTCATAATTCAAATTTAATGAAGGTTATAGTTTTTTAACTAACTGCAATAATTAAATTACTATTAAAATGCAACAAAACAGGGAGACGGTAATTTGCATAAATAGAAAACCAAAGACCAGATTCTGCTTAGTCTCTAATGCTTATTGTCTTTAACCTTTATTTTCTTCTTAATCAATAGATATGATATAATGAATTTTAATCAATATAAAAAAATTAAAAAGAGGATAATATGAAACTTCTATCATCCATTAATAAGGGCATAATTGGAATAACAAAAACTAAGATTAAGACAATGCTTACACTTACACTCCAAATTGTCAAGACTCATGGTACTTTTTATATAGTAATGATAATGATAATGATAATGATAATGATAATGATGTTTGGCACATTGAAGTATGGAATGCTTTGAAAGAATCATTCCTAGATGATATCAATGAGTAGAATTCTCTTAACAAGTCGAAACCATGAGACTCCTGGTAAGCCTCACCTTCCTTGGCTACTTGCCAAGAAGAAGGATGGGAATTACTACAAAAGAAGCTGCAAGTTACTAGAGAAGAAGGCTATCCTACAGAACTAATTGTTCTTACGAGGCAAATAGCTAAAAACTGTAATGGGCTGCCTCTATCAATAGTCATTATATCTGGGATTGTTGCAACTCTAGCTTCAAGATGGTAGGGAGAAAGTTGCAGAAAGGCTAAGTTCAAATAGCATGGTTGGTGCCACAGGACAATGCAAGAGTACAACATTTTTGAAACTATAAAAATATAAGAGAGCCACTTATCGAGTGTAAAAAATAACTCTAAATCCGGTCAAAATCGCTCAATCCTCCCTTAATCTTCTCCTAAAATAACAATTTAAACTATTAACTATCGCCCAAAATTCCTAAATAGTCATGAACACAACTCATCTCATTTAATACGAGAATAAACAAAATCTAATGTCAAAACCATGCTATCACTTGTGATATCAGCACCGGTAGTGTTCATTTGAAAAATAGTAACTTGAGTTATAAATATCAAAAAATTATAAGGCTTATGTTGTTAGAAACTAGACTTGAGGCACTAATAATTAGAAACACCCTTTAGAGATTCAAGTTGCAAACTGATCTAAATTGAATCAAAACTGCTGCAACTTTTCAACTGTTAGTTCCACAGGTTACAGTTTTTAGCCAAATTTGGCAATTTTCTAGTGTTCATAGAAAACGAATCAGGGCCTCTGTATTATACCATGACAAGATTTTTGAGTCTATTTTCAAACATAATTGATGGAACTCAATTTTGATTTCTTACACCAAATTATAATCAATTTACTAATACTGCACAGAGGTGACTATTATCCGCAAAATCAGTATAGAATTCAAGATTTCTTGGCCTAAGCATCTAAAATTCCTTAAGTTTTACATATACACCCATGCTGGATGCTTGGTTGCAAGTTAAGAGCAACATACATAGAAAATTTCTCCGGTAACACCAACTTATATTCATCAAATCTCCTTTGTTACAAGCCAAAATCACAATGTTCAAAGAAAATACCAAAACTCACGGCATGATCTTTAATCTCATCTCAAACTACTTAAGGAGAGCGAATTTTTACCTTGAGTCTCTTGAAATCAATTAGTCTTGGTCTCTTGTAGTTCCTCTGAAGTTTCAGTCTTCTTCTTTTGCTTCTTCTAGCAATTAGACAAGAAGAAGATACACACAAGACGATGATGAGGCGGTGGTGGGGAGATAAACATATGAAAATTTCCCTTCTTGGCCCTTCAATCTTAATGCACATATAAAGAACACCCACTTGTTATACTAATTCCAGTTTAATACTTTGGAAATTATGAATTGGGTATTACATACATTTAATTGAGTGATAAGGAAAAAAAAAGCATTTTTGCTTAGTTAAGCGACAAAAATATGTCGAGAAGGCCTTGGATTATTGACTAAAATTACAAAAATGAAATTTTTTTTTTTAAAAACAAAAGTGACAAAAATAACCGTTTTAATTGGTTGGAGTATCAACGTTACTAAATAACAATTTTAAATGACCAATAGCAGAAATCTTGACATAGTTTAACGGCCACTCGTTCAATCTTGCACGTACATCTCGATGTTGCCGCAGAAGAACATGGTCATATCATCTAAGTATCTGGTTTTGTCTGTGTTTTTAAACTCGGATCGGACCGGCCGGTTCGACCGATTGAACCAGGAACCGGCCAAGCATCCTGTTCGAGTCAACTCTCAAAATCGAAAAATTCAAAAATCGGTCAAAACTCAGGTTTGACTGGGTCTGACCGAGTGAACCGGTTAACCCGGTTGACCGGATTTGACTATTTGACCAGTTTTTTTTTTTTTTCCTTTAACCCATTATATCCTTTCAAACTCACTTTTTAAGTTTTAGTGAATATGCTTTAACCTCTCATTATTTTAATAAAGTGTAAAATTAATCTAATACATTTTTTAAGTTATATTTCTACCTCTATATATATATTATATTCTTTAAGTCAATTTATTTATTAAATATAAAATTCTCTAATTTATATATAAAGTCATAAATCACCAATTTAAGAAAAAATTATATATATATAAAGTTGAAAACTACCAATTTGAGAGAATTTTTATATATTATTTTTTAAGAAAATTTTTTTATACACTATTTTGATTATATATTATTAATATATATATTTATGACATATTTATGACGTCATTCGATTCGACCCCTGGTCGAACCCGGTCGGACCCATCGACCCCTGACCCCTGAGTTCGGCCGGTTCGATGCCCGGTCCGAGTCTGAAAACATAGGGTTTTTTACCATAGTAAAACGAAACAACTAGCATGGAATGGTTGACCCCGAAATCAACAACGCAAATAACTAGTATGGAATGGTTGACCCCGAAATCAACAACGCGGTAGTAGTAATTTCTTGAAATCCACATAACTATTTTATTGAGACGAAGAGGAACACACAAAAGTCTTCCCTGCTTTAATATTTTCAGATCTGAGAGCACTGGAAGAGGGATCATGGAAAGCAGAATCATGTGGATGGACTGCCTCATTAAAATCGATTCAATGTCACGAAAACTGCAGCCACTGGTGAACAAGCGGGATGATTTCAGCAGGGATAATCAAGGCTTGGATGAGCTGAAGGTGGAGCTAAGACTAGTGAAAACATTTCTTGTGTGTGCCAGGGAATTGGCATATTTCTCGTTTAGCCTTGAATATCCTTACAATCGAAAACTGGTCAATTTTTATAGCCTTCTTTGCCGATTGAATAATCGATTGACCCCCATCGACCATGCTAGCGCAGCCTCTAGTTGTGGAGATACTCTAGAGAACGTTAAGCAAGAAATCAGTGATGCTTATGTTGAGATGTCAAACTCTGTACGGCTACCTGTTTTCTGTCCGAATACAGATGGGATATTTTAGATGACGAGCCTTCGCTGTTTAAATGTGAAAATCCATATTCCAAACTTCTCGATTGCTTGTTGAAATCCAGTTCTCCGAGGGTAGATGCATTCATGGAATTTCTGGATTCCTTGCTAGAGAATCTTGTGGACATTATCAGCTGGGGTGAAGCCTGTGATTCCAGATTCGAAACTCTGTTCGAAGCCCTTCAAGAAAAGATAGTATTCCTGAAAAAGTTTATTCTCTTTGCCAGGATGCAAGGCAAGCTTGATGAAGCGCGGAAGGAACTTATGAAGCACTGCGGAGTTGTGGGTTTATCCGCAGCACATCTCTGTTATGTTTTTTGGTTTTCAGGGATGATGATGAAGTGCTTGAAGGAGTGGAACTCAAGATTTCAGGACATTTAGAGAAGATCAAGCCTGTTTATCATGAAGTCCGATCGGCTTACATTGGTGTCTTCGAATTTCGATCATCACCTTTCACTCTGTCTACCAAGACGGATATGCTTACTGTGGGGGATTTTCTAGATTCTCTTCTGTGTAATCTATGGGAGTTACTACTAAATTGTCCTCCCTGTTTTCTGGTATCTCTGAAGCATCAAATGCGGATACTCTATGATGGACTGCGATTCTTGAGAAACATTCTCAAGAAGCAGCAGGAGAAGTGTGATGGGCTAGATGGAACAACAACGGATCTTATTGGAGCTGTGGTCAATGATACTGGGGTTGTAATTTTCTCACTTTATCAGAAAGGCATTGAAGAAGCTTTGGTCAAGGAAATAGAAGTTAAGGTATTTTGTTCGCTGCAGAAGATTAAGCTTATCAAAACAGAAGTTCAGAACAAGCATCCATTGACATTAAGGTTTGACCTTTCGACAAGCAACACAATGGGGCTCATTGATCTTCTCCTAGCAAATTTGAAGGTACTGCAAGCTGTAAAGTTGATCTAGTTTCTTTTGCAGAGGATAGAGTCGAATTCTTAAGATCATACTTGAAGAAGACCATGGAGAATCCCAACAGGTATCCAAAGCTCCAATTTCAAAAGTGCAGGAAGATCTTTTATTCTTAATATCATTCTTGGAAAATAATTTGGAGCAGCTCAACAAGAATGAACAGCTCCAACTTGAAACAATACAAAATGATCTTCTTTTCTTAAGATCATTCTTGAAAATAATGGGGAGCAACACAACCAATACGAAGAGCTCCAAGCTCTTCGGGATCAGGTTATAAAGGTGGCACACGAGGCAGAGTTTGTCATTGACTCCTTAGTAGTAGGAGATATATCATATTATTCTCTGATGTTACTTGATAATGTCACGGAAGAAATTAAGCTTGTTAAGAGTGAAGCACAGAGTGCTAGCACAATCTCGAAGCATGTGACATCACAAGGTAATATTTCAATTTTCAACAATAATGTAATATAACAATGATGAAGTTAGAACTCCAAATTTTGTGAATGATATTCCATTCTCTTTAATATTTTTTCAAGCAGCAAGAAGCAAGTGGAGTAGTGGAACACACCACCACGTATTGCACCAGGTATCCCACCAGACATTGCGCCAGTTTGCAAACCAGGTATCCCACCAGGTATTTAACGAAATTAATGCTGAAGCTCAAGAAACTACCAAAAGCTCAAGGGACATGCCATCACAGAGTAGTATCTCAACAACCAATGAAGTTTTTGTTGATCTGAAGGATCAGGAGCAAGCAATAATTGATCAGCTTATAGGAGGATCAGAAGAGCTCAACATTGTGTCCATAGTGGGCATGCCTGGAATAGGCAAGACAACTTTGGCACAAAAAGTCTACTGTGATCCTTCAATTACATTTCACTTCCACGTTCTTGCATGGTGTTGTATCTCCCAAGTGTATTGCAAGAAAGATTTGTTACTTGAAATTTTAGCTTGCATTGATGAGAACGATGAATATGCTGAAATGAATGAATATGATTTGGCTGACACACTTCGTAAACGCTTGAAGCGAAAAAAGTATCTCATAGTTTTGGATGATGTTTGGGACATTGAAGCATGGAATGCTTTGAAAGAATCGTTCCCAGATGATAGCAACGGGAGCAGAATTCTCTTAACAAGTCGAAGCCATGACATTCCTGGTACGCCTCACCTTCTTCGGCTACTTACTGAAGAAGAAGGATGGGAATTACTACAAAAAAAGCTGCAAGTTGCTAGAGAAGAAGGCTATCCTGCAGAACTAATTGGTCTTGGGAGGCAAATAGTGAAAAACTGTAATGGGCTGCCTCTATCAATAGTCATTATATCTGGAATTCTTGCAACTCTAGATCAAGATGGTTGGGAGAAAGTTGCAGGAAGGCTAAGTTCAAATAGCATGGTTGGTGCCACAGGACAATGCAAGAGTATATTAGAGCTGAGTTATGTACATCTGCCTGACTATTTGAAGCCATGCCTTCTTTACTTCGGAGCATTTAGAGAAGATCAAGAAATACCTATCAAGAGGTTGATGTGGTTACTGGTAGCAGAAGGATTTGTGCAGAAAAATGAGTCGGAGAGCACTGAGAAAATTGCAGAAGGTTATATAATGGCTCTAATTAACAGAAGCTTGGTTATGGTAGGGCAACGTAGATCCACAGGTGGGGTGAAGACCTGCCGCATTCATGATTTGTTGCATGTGTTCTGTGTTGGAAAAGCCAAAGATCAAAATTTTCTACATATGGTACAAGGGTGTGATGAGTTTCTTGAATTTGATGAACTACAACATCCATGTCGGTTATCCATTTTCTGTCAACCAAAGCAATTTCTGAAGTCAAGAATATTTTGTCCCCGCCTACGCTGTCTACTATATTCTACATCTGGTGTTAGAAGGCGTGAATTATCATACAACTTATCCTTCATTCATCAGATGAAACTTCTTAGAGTATTGGACTTGGGACATATTAGTTTAGGTTTTACTTTCCCGAGTGAATTATGCTTGCTCGTTAAGCTGAGGTACTTGGCAGTTCTAGGTAGGATGAAAATCATCCCATCCACACTAGCTAACCTCTTAGATTTGGAAACTTTCATTGTGACAACATATTATTCTGGCGGTGATCTTTCTTTATTGCAAGATGCTTTCTGGAAGATGCAGAAATTGAGGCATCTTCATGTACGTGGTGCTCTGATTCATCTTAATTTGGCCAGTGACAATCCTGAAGCCTCATCTGTCTTGTGCAACTTGGACACCTTTTCTACTCCAAAGCTTTACATAGGGCAAAGCTTGGATGAGATGATAAGAAAGTTTCCAAATATCAGCGAATTGAAATGTTGTCTCCTAGAATCCGAGGAATCTGCTACTGAGAGCAAAAGGATTGTGGCAATGTACTCTCTTAGGCAACTAGAATCACTAAAGCTGCTTCTTGGTCAAGTGACTGCACATCATATTGAATTCCTTCTCCCCTCAAATCTTAAAAGGTTGACCCTGGAGGACTTTTCGTGGAGTATACTTTCCACTATTGGAAAGCTATCCAATCTTGAGGTTCTCAAATTAATTGGACAAGGTGATGGTGATGAGGTTAAGGAATGGGACATGGAAGACGGAGTCTTCCCCAGTCTCAAAGTCTTGAAATTGAAATCCTTAAACATAGTCTGCTGGAAGGGCGCAGGAGATCATTTTCCTTGTCTTGAGAAATTAGTTTTGGAAGATTGTGTGGAATTAGAAGATCTCCCTTCTTGTTTGTGGGCAACATTAACTCTTCAAATGATCGAGGTGCATGGATGTCTATACTCTGCTGGAGATTTAATTCGAGACATTATGGAACAACAGATGGACTATGGAAACAAGGATCTGAAAATTTTCATCTCAGGAGAAATTGAGGATACTTCTTCATGGTCCGATTGAGATTCAAAGGAATGGTCCGGGTATTCTGAAAGATCATCTGCCATAAGAGTGAATATCTTCTGTTTGGCTTTGTTTAGAATGACGTAAGGTTTTTGGCTTCACTGCATATATTTGCTGAATTGTCAGTAACAAATTAATGTACTATTAACGATAAATTGATTGTGAAAAAAGTGATGATCAATATACTTTGTGCTCGATGGTTATAATTAAGTATATGCCCAATCCATTTTACATGTTTCACATTAGCTTTGCTGGAAAATGGGAGTACAGAATCTGATACGATCCTGAACTGATGCTTAGTCATGTCTGTTGTGTCATGGGAGGCAGAGGCTATGGATGTGATGGTATTTGCTATGCTTTTAGCTTGCAGCATTACTGCTATGTAAAAGAATAGCACAATGATTTCTGCAGCATTAGTTCGATGATGTAATTTGTATCGCTTCATTGCATGTACATGTTGAAATTTGTTGGTAACAGATTACTGTACTAGTAGATAATTTGATCATGAAAAAGTTACGGTCAATATACTTTGTGCCTGATGGTTATAAACTTATAATTAAAAGTCTACAGTATCTGCAGAATCCATTTTGTAGAATATGAGTTCAGCATGTTGGATTTGTAAGTCAGAAATATGTTCAATAGCTTTACAAGAAAATGTTTAGACACAACCTGATACAAGAAAGGCAAACAGAAGAAGAGCTCTTTCCCATACCTCTTTTTTGTTGCTGTACGTGATGAGAGAGTGCACTAGCGGTGATTTGTGAGGAGTTCTTGATTAACAATATGCAAAGCTGTAAAAGCACTTTAATTTTGCAGTTGACGACAATGCCTATAAGTCACTTGAACAAGGTAAGAGAAAGTATGATTTTTGGCGATTGATGCAGCATGGACTTGTAGAAAGTGATGCTGTAGCCAATTGTATGTTAGAAGATTTTCAATCCAAATATGGCTTTTCAAGAAACCAAAGCAGTCTCAAGTTCCAAGTATTTCAGAGCTCAATTAACGTTCTTCTCTAGGCTTTTAATTGTTTCTCCAAATCGTAATTGTAAGAAAGACAAGTTCCTAAGCAAGAGGATAGCAAATAAAAGTATCGGTATGCTATAATACAGAATGGGACTGACTAATCGCTCTGTCAATGGACTTTGGGGGTGATAGTTTAATTTTCTGCAAAAGATTGTTGGAAGATTGTGGCCAAAGTTTATCAATCTCAGGCATGTCTCTCTCCACTTGACAAGAGTTTTGCTCTCCATAAATTTTGGAGCTGGATGTTTAGAATCTGTTTCCTACAGATTACAGTTGGCATTATCCAAAGAAATGTTTATAGTTAAGCAATGAGTGATTATAGTTGATAATTTATCATTGTTTTCTTCATTATGAGTAAATGTGGAGTCCCACTGTACTTTAGGTAGTTGCAAATATTCATAGGTACAATCGAAATTTGCCAATATTGTGTAAGATTTGGTGAGTCTTTGGACAGTTAGTCAAGCTGCAAAAGGAGTTCCCTTTAGCAATTAATCATAATGCCTAAAGTTTAACTGAGCATGTAACTAGAAAATAAAGTAACTGTGATTCTTTGGATCAATATGACACGAACACAACAGCATTATTTCTGTTGGTTTGTCTCTTTCATATAGGCTGTGAGCTTCAGGTGACTGTATAGAACAACACAAGGACTAGCGCATAGTGATGTTGCCTTAAATTGTTCCTTAGAATTTTGAACCCAAAAATGACTCTTCAAGAAATCACAAACCCTAAATGTTGCACAGAAATTATAAGCAGGAATTTGAACCTGACTAATTCATTTCTTTCAGCTTCAACAGTCGGCGTTTGCATGCCTCATGTTCAATTCTCGGATCATCTGCAGACCCTCTTCCAATTCTTGGCAAACAGCCACTGACGGATCCAATTAAAACAGCGCCGGAGGTAGCTTTGTGGTAAAGATTTCTAGAGATCGAAATATTTCATGTAGAAAGCTTAGTCACACATCCAAAATGGAACATTGTCCTCAAAGAAAACGTAAATATTGTTGATTTCTTCCTTAAAAATCTTTTCGACATACATTGGCTGTAATATGTTAGAAAAGCTATCTTTTCTTCTGTTTTATTTTGTTTCATCTATTCATACTAATAATATATCATATGTTTCTTCTATTTTGCATAATCAGATTCGAATTTAGTATATGATTTGATCCAACTTTAGTCCAACTTTGGTCCATATAGTGGCAGAACAGTAAAAAAAAAAATCCAAATCTCACTACTTACTTTTGGTCCAACTTTTTATTGGCTGCTCTGGTATGTGAGAACTAATTTGGCCAAAAAAATTTTGGTTGAAAAACCATTCTGTCCCATTTTTAAAATGGAGGACCATCCATGAATTAGTGAAAAAAAGTTAAAGGACTATTTAGGGAATTTACTAAAAAAAAAATATCACTATAGACTTACAGTATTCTGTCGGACAACCCGAGTTAATAAATGAATAGTTTATATCAACGTTGAAGAAGCTGCCTCGCTACCGGTCGATCATGTTATCAATTGTTTAAGATATCGACCTTTCCACAAGTTGGATCAGCAATTAATAATCTTTCAACTTGGCTGCGGCTTTGTTAAATTGAACAAGCCCACAGCTGTCATACTTTAATGTTAACGCGTTTCTGCATTTGTCGTTAGCATTAGTTTCTTGAAAATGACACTGTTTTTTAAGTAATTTGCAGTACTATTGTTTTGATTGGAAATTCTGGGGTTGAATTTAATCAATCATTGAGGGATGGAGTAAAATGAATATCAATTACTTGTTGAGGTAGAGAGGATTTCCGAGCAGTGGAAGGGAGATTATGGCACCTGCTCAATTGCTGGACTGCATGATCTGCATTGATTCAATGTTAGATAAGCTGCAGTTGCTGGTGTGCAAGAGGGATTTTTCGAAGGACGATGATCATGACCTGTACAAGCTGAATGTGGAGTTAAGACTTTTCAAAACATTTGCTCTATTTGCTAGGGAACTGACATATTTCTGGGCTATCTTTGAGGATTCTCTTTGCAAAGATCGGGAGAAGTTTTACTCTCTTCTTCGTAGATTAAAAGATGGATTACCCTCCAGCGACTCACCTGGAGCAGCCTCTGATTATCGAGAAATTCTGAAGAATTCTAGGCAAGAGATCAGCGAGGCGTATGTCGAGATGTCAGATTCCTTGTCAGATTCGTTGTTGCTACCAGTTAATCTACAGAGTGCTTTGTGGAGGGATCGCTTTTATCGCAAATGGTATCCTGATTTGTGCGGTCGCTTGATGCAGTCGAGTAATCCTAGGAGAGATGAATTCATGGAAGCGTTCCAATCCTTGCTAGAAAATCTTGTGGATATTCTCATCTGGTGTGAAGCCTATGATTCAAGATTTGAAAAACTGTTGGAACCGCTTCAAGAGAAGCTAGTATTCCTCAAGCATTTCATTCTCTTTGCCAGATTGCACAGCAAGTATGTGGATCAACTTATGAAACACTGTGGATTTGTGGCTCTATCTGCAGCACATCTTTGTTATCTTTGTTGGTTTTTCAGAGAAGACGATGAAGTGCTTGATGGAATGGACTTGAAGATTTCTGAATTAAAAGAGAAAATCAAGCCTGGTAATGACCAAGTACGTTTGACTTATATCGGCGTCTTGGAAACTGGATCATTGTCACTGACTCTGTCTACCATGAGGGACATGTCTATTGTGGTGGATTATTTAGGTTCTCTCCTAGGTAACCTTTGGGATTTGCTACTAAATTGCCCTTCCTGTTTTATGGTATCTCTCAAGCATCAGATGCGGATGCTCGATATGGGGCTGCGATTCTTGAGAGACGCTCTCAAGAAGCAGCAAGAGAAGTATGACGGGCTACCTGGAAGAATCAAGGATCTTATTGGAGCTGTGGTCAATGATGCTGGGATTGTCATTTTCTCACTCTATCAGAACGATATCCGGGAAGCTTCAGCCAAGGAAATGGATGTTAAGATCTTCTGTTTACTGGAGAAGATTAATCTTATTGAGGCAGAAGTTAACGAAAAGTATTCCAGAGGGTTAAGGTTAAACTTTCCTATAGCCAACGCACCGGGGCTTATTGATGTTGTCCTAGAAAAGTTGAAGGAACTGGCAAGCTGCAAAGTTGATCCAATATGCTCTTTTGCACAGGATGGAGTTGAATTCTTAGGATCTTACTTGAACAAGAATTTGGAGCATCCCACTAGGTATCAAAAGCAGGAAGTTGCAAAAGTGTACAGACCATCCCAAAAGAATGATATGGAGCAGCACTACCAGCATGAAAAGCTCCAACCTCAAAGAATGCAGGAAGATCTTTTGTTCTTAAGATCATTCTTGGAAAATAATTTGAAGCAGCACATCCAGAACGAAAAGCTCCAATTTCAAACAATGCAAGATGCTCTTCTCTTTTTAAAATTGTTCCTGAAAAAGGATGGAGAGCAATGCAACCACGAGGAAGAGCTCCAAGCCCTTCGGCATCGTTTTATGGAAGTGGCTTACAAGGCAGAGTTTGTTATTGACTCCTTGATAGCTGGAGATATATCCTTTTATTCTCTGATGCTGTTTGATAATGTCACAGCCGAAATTATGCATCTTCAGACTAAGATTTCGGAGATTGATGGCAATAAGTTTGTCATTGAAGCCCAACAAACTACTAGGAGTTTGGGTGATGTGCCGTCACGGGGAATTATCTCAACAAAAACAGAGGGGAAAATGATATTGTCACCCCAAATTTTCAAACAAGTGAGAAGCAGGTGGAGTGGAGCATCCCACCAAGTGCAATCACAGGGTGGTATTTTAACAACCAATAAAGCTGAGGTAGGGCTGAAAGATCAGGAGCAAGCAATAATGGATCAACTTATAAGAGGACCGATTCAGTTGGACATCATTTCCATTGTGGGGATGCCTGGACTAGGTAAGACTTTTCTGGCACAAAGAGTTTACCATGATTCTCTAGTTACATCTCACTTCCACGTTCTTGCATGGTGTTGTATCTCTCAAACATATAGCAAGAAAGATTTGTTGCTGGAAATTTTGGCTTGCATAGATAAGAAAGCTCAATATTCCGAGATGAATGAAGATGATTTGGCTGGCAAACTCCACAAACGCTTGAAGGAAAAGAAATATCTCATAGTTCTGGATGATGTTTGGGACATTGAGGCATGGAATGCTCTGAAACTATCATTTCCTGATGATACCAATGGAAGCAGAATACTACTAACAAGTCGACAGCATCAGATTGCTGGTAAAGTTCACCTTCTTCGGCTACTTACTGAAGAAGAAAGTTGGAAATTACTGCAGAAGAAGCTGGCAATTGCTAGAGAAGTGAGCTATCCTCCAGAACAAAATCTTCTTGGGAGGCAAATAGCTAAAAACTGTAATGGGCTGCCTCTATCTATTGTCATCATATCTGGTATTCTTGCAGCTCTGGATCAAGCTGGATGGGCAAAAGTTGCAGAAAGGCTGAGCTCAAACATGGTTTGTCATACAGAACAATGCAATAGAATATTGGAGCTGAGTTACAGACATCTACCCAACCATTTGAAGCCATGCCTTCTTTATTTCGGGGCATTTAGAGAAGATCAAGAAATTCCTATCCGAAGGTTGATTTGGTTATGGATTGCAGAAGGGTTTGTGCAGCAGAATGAATCCGAGAGCCTAGAGGAAATAGCAGAAGGCTATTTGATGGCGCTAATTAACAGAAGCTTGGTTATGGTGGGGCAACAAAGATCCATAGGTGGTGTCAAGACCTGCCGCATTCATGATTTGTTGCATTTGTTTTGCTTGGAAAAGGCCAAAGATCAGAACTTTCTGCACTTGATACGAGGTTATGATGACCTTCTTAAGTTTAATGAGCCACACCAGTTACGTCGGTTATCCATTTACTCTCAACCAAAGCATTTCGTTAAATCAAGGATATTTTGTCCCCATATATGCTCTCTACTTCATTCTTCTCATGGCGCTGGAAGCCGTGAGGTGCTATACAATTTGTCCTTCATTTTTCATCTGAAACTTCTTCGGGTGTTGGATCTGGGACAAATCAGTCTTGGTTTTACTTTGCCAAGTGAGTTACGCTTACTCGTTCTACTTAGGTACTTGGCTGTTCTAGGTTGGATCAGGGCAATTCCATCCTCACTAGGAAAACTGTCAAACTTGGAAACGTTGGTTGTGACAACATATTATTCTGATGTTGGTCTTTCTTTCTTGCAAGAAACTTTGTGGAAAATGCAGAAATTGAGGCATCTACATGTAAGTGGTGCTTTGATTGATCTTAGGTTGGCCAACGACAACTGTGAATGCTCCTACATTTTGTACAACCTAGACACTTTTTCCACTCCAAACCTTTATCTGGGGCAAAGCATGGAAAAGATGATGAGAAAATTTCCAAATATCCGTGAGCTGAAATGCTGTATCCTGGAATCAAAAGAATTTGCTGGTGACAGTAAGAAGATAATGGAAATGGACCATCTGAGTCAACTAGAATCACTAAAACTGCTTCTCAGTAAAGTAAGTGCACATCTTATTGAATTTCATTTTCCGATGAATCTTAAAAAGTTGACCCTGGAAGACTTCTCCTGGAGTATAATTTCCACAATTCGAGAGCTACCAAATCTTGAGGTTCTCAAGTTACTCCGTCAAGCTGATGCGATAAATGAATGGGACATGGAAGAAGAGGAATGCTTCCCTAAACTGAAATTCTTGAAATTGGAGAACTTGAAAATGGTCCGGTGGACAGGCTTGGGAGATCACTTTCCCTGTCTTGAGAAGCTAGTTTTGGAAGGTTGCAGGGATCTGGAAGAGCTTCCTTATTGTTTAAGAGAAACTTTAACTCTTCAATCAGTTGAGGTGCATCACTGTCAAGAATTTGTTGGAAATTTAGTTCGAGACATTAAAGAACAACAGGTTGATTGGGGAAACATGGATCTGAAAATCCTTATCTTAGAAGAGATTGAGGATACTTCTTCATGGTCAGATTGAGGTTCAAAAGGATGATCAGGGTAGCCTGAATGTTCATCTGCTGCGACTGTGAATAGTTTCTGTTTGACTTTGTATATAATGATGTGCTATTTCACAATTTGGTTGTTGAATGTTGATGATGGGTATATCTTGTACCAAATGGTTACAGTTAATCTGAATGACTTGTACTATTTAGTGGCCGACTCTTCAAAGAAATTAATGCAGTCTGCAGCACATTAGTCTTGTGAGCACCATGGAGTTCTTCCCCAGCTTTGCTAGTCTGGTTCCCAATTGTGATTGAAAGACTTTTCCCAACTTTTTCAAGCTTTCCCTAATGTTCACATATGTTCTCTAAGACAACATGAAAGCAGATATAAAGAAGTAATATGTCTTTTGTACTTGTAATTCTAGTTCACAATTTTCTGAAACCTATCCACAAATGGGACTCAACCACTCCATTGATCTGATAGATTAAAAGTTCTGCACGTGTATATACACAAACAGGAATTTCTCGCAGACTATTCCATGTGGCTAAATTCAATCTGTTCAGCTTCATAGCATATTTCTATACAAGAGTGTTTGTATACAAAGAAAAAGTGTCCGAGTAAATTGCATAGAATTTTTCTGGGAAATGTTTGTTTTGAGTATGTGATTGGAATTAATGCAATCTACATTTCAGGTGCTTGCATCATCTGCTTTAGTATGACAGGTAAAAATTACTACTGATTGGCTCCTTTGTCATGCTTTTGCTTTCTTGTTTGATGCCTCCTCAAGTTTCTCCATGGTTTTAGACAAGTCCTCTGTCTGGGACAGCAGAATGCCCTGCCATCAGTCCTTTTACTCGCATGCATGTAAATGAATCTTGACATAGACAAATACCAACTATTCCTCTTTCCATTGACACCTTCACATTGGTTTTGCAAAATTTTTTTAAATTCAACCAAACAAAGGTGAAGTATCTAAATAATTTCTTATTCAGGTGGAAATTTTAGCACTATTATTAGTAAAAGATATAGGTGCACAACATTTGAACATTCATCAGGTTTGATTTGGTTGATTTAATGGTGCACTTGTTCTGAAAGTAACTAAGATTTTCTCAAACTAATGTGATGTGTGCTTTCGTCATTGTTTAGATGAGAAAAAAATGTGGTAAGTTCATGTGCAACCTGGAACTAGATACATATGAAAAACTTGACAATTTCAAACAACAAATCGAAACAATACATAAATTTGTATTCCAAGGACTTGTGTACTTGGAGTACATCAACCAACATGTGTCATCTATTGGATCAAATCTTGTAAAGGAAAGCTAAGATAAAATGCCTTTAATCTATGCATAGACTGATTATTAGCTGATCAGGCAACTGAACCCCCCAGATCTGAAAGCTGTAAGCGGCACTAGAATGACTTTTCTGTGTATAGACTTAATGGATTTAGACTACTTCGGACACATTCTGTGCTTTTGACAAAGGTTAGAAGTCTGTGCTTAAGTCAGGAGACATTGAACATTGGCAGAATCTATTTTTTAAGCTACAGAATCCTGATTTTGTAATTTGGTGGCCTATCTCTAGCACTGATGTACAACTATCACTGAATGGCTTTCCATAGGTAAGGCTTATTCTTGTGCACTTTTTGTTTTTGTATCAGGTGTGATAATGCTTCTTACATCAGTCAAGACCTTTCTAATGGTTATCCTCCCACCATAGTTCCTGTATTGCAATAATCATTTGATGTGAAAATAGCCGTAATCGATATATAAACTGACTGACATCTCCAAAACATAATAATGTACATGAATTTGACGTATTGTTATACTAGGTGATAAAAAAGAAAAAAAAAAAAAAGGACAAAAGACAAAAGTAACTTTCACAAATTTTCAATTACTTTGGGAATGTAAATGAATGACTAGGTTCCCTACAGCACTGAAATTGGAAACTACTATACAATGCAAATCAAGAGAGAGTAGTTCTCAACTTTTTGCTTCCACGTCCTGAAAAAATAAAATCAAGGTTTGTTCTTTTCTTATTGATTTACATTCGAGTCCAGCCACTCTGTTGCTCGTCCTTCAATGCTTAGTATTCTCTCGTACTTATATTGACATTCTGTCTTCTGGCAAACTGACATATTACCTTCAGCTTCTTGTTGATTACCAACTTAAAACAAAAGATCTGCAGACGGGGTTTGGACAAGTGTCTTCTCAGTTCTGCACAAGAAAAGGCAATAAAGGGAATTTAACCTGTTTTAAGTATTACAACCTGTATTTCTTTTTGGTGAGGATCACTACAAGCACAGGGCAGAAAGTATAAGATTTCAGATAGATTCTGCTTTTCAAATATCTGCCGAAACATAGATCCATTATACACAAGATTCCAGAGGCAAAAGTAAAACAACATAGGTAATAGGACTTGAAATGGCAAATCAGGCAGATTCCGCCCATCTAATTTGTTTTGAGTGACATTCGTGTATAGATAAAAACACCCACAAACGAAATTACTTATTCTATATTGGAACCCCTTGCATTGGCCAAAAATAACTTCAACACTTGCAATATTTGGTGACAAAATTACATGGCAAAACAGGCTTCCAGAGAAAATTTTATTCCAAGTTGAATCCTCTTTCGCACATATTTTAACCATTACATTGAGCAAATGTTTTGGTTTACTTTCGAAGCTTGTTTCAGGTGGCTTTTAGCCTAATTGACGGCAGGACATGCTATCAAAAGGAAAAAAGGAATGCCGGCATAGATTCCGCATGAGCACCACGAATCACACCAACAGGCAACAGTTAGTAAAGAAACATATTCATGGGGGATGTAATTTACTTTCTTTTCGAGGCCTGTAATCTCATCCTTGCACCAAATAAAACTCATGATCTTCTAATAAAGATTTGAGCAGATCTCTATAACCATTAAACGACCATTAAGGATTCACAAGCAACACTGGAATAGGAAAAATGGAAATGGATCTGTACTCCAAGTTGGTTTTCTACTTTGCCATAATGTTCATTCTTTTCAAGTTCATCATCTTTTATCTTAGAAAGCCTAGAAATCTACCACCAGGTCCATATGCTCTTCCTGTTATAGGCCATCTCCATCTCCTAAAACGACCACTCCACATAACTCTGCATAAACTCTCTCAGAAATATGGTGATGTTATGTTTCTGCAATTTGGCGTTCGTAAGGTAGCGGTAATTTCATCACCAAAGGCGGCAGAAGAATGCTTCACCAAAAATGATATCATATTCGCTGATCGACCTCAAATGGTTGCGGGAAAGCTGCTCAATTACAATTGTTCCACCATCGGTTTAGCTTCTTATGGTAACCACTGGAGAAATCTAAGGCGCATCACAACTCTAGAAATTCTCTGCCAAAATCGCCTTGCAATGTCTTCAAATGTTAGAAAAGAAGAAGTCCACTTCTTCTTGAAGGAACTATATGTGGAATCATATTCAGATGACTTCAAACCGATTACGGTAGCTTTAAGGTCCAAGTTCTCAGGCCTTTCTCTCAACATCATGATGAGAATAATAGCAGGAAAGCGCTACTGTGGAAAGGATGCGATGAATGAGGAAGGCGGGCAATTTGTAGAAGTAATGAGAGAAATGGTGAAGTGTCAGGGAATTGTAAGTTTGGAAGATTATCTTCCAGTCTTCAAATGGGTTGATATTAAAGGATTGAAGAAAAGGATGGTGATCTTGATGAAGATGATGGACTGCATTCTGCAGAACTTAATTGATGAGCATCGATTGCTCTCGAGAAACAAAGAAACAAATAAGACACTAATTGATACTCTGCTATCAATGCAAGATGCAGACCGTGAATATCTTCCTGATCTGACTATCAAAGCAATTTTACTGGTATGATTAGCTTTCCTCTCACCTTTTAATCAATGAACACTTTGCAGGTTGTGTAAAGTAGAATCTTTATTATGCATATAAGACGCATTAAAGTTCTTGTAATCAGAATATTTGTACAGATAGTTGCATATCTAGCATAAACCATAGAATTAGAACTAAATGCAGAAAGAGAACTTATGTTGAGAAGCATTGCTTCTCCATTTGGCAGTGTAATGCTTATGTAGAGGGGGATTGGTGGGGAGCAAAATGAAGCATATCAAAACTCTCTCATGTCAATAGTGTTTAATTTGCCAAATTTGCAGTCATTAGTCATAGCTGGGACAGAAAGCACAACCACCACCTTGGAGTGGGCAATGTCACTTCTCCTCAGCCATCCAGAAGCCATGAAGAAAGCATTAGCTGAGATAGATACATATGTTGGACAAAATCGACTGTTGGATGAAAATGACCTTCCAAATCTGAATTATCTGAACAACATAATCAATGAAACACTAAGATTACATCCTCCTGCTCCCCTCCTTATGCCACACAAGTCATCACAAGATTGCAACCTTTGTGGATATGATGTACCAAAAGGCACAATGTTATTTGCAAATGTATGGACAATCCAAAGAGATTCAAAACTGTGGGATGAGCCTAACAAGTTCAAGCCTGAAAGATTTAATGGAAAGGAAGGTGAAGGGTACAAGTTACTTCCATTTGGAGCTGGGAGGCGAGCTTGTCCCGGTGGTAATTTGGCTAGGCGAATGCTGGCACTAACACTGGGAGCCATGATACAGTCCTTTGAGTGGGATAGCATTGGTGAAAAGGAGATTGACATGATGGAAGCTCCTGGCTTATCCACCCCCAAGTCCAAGCCACTGGAAGCCTTATGCAGGCCTCGAAAAATTAGTAGTATCACTCATTTACTATCAACCCTGCCTGAGACTCACTGAACCATACATAAGTATATTCTTAAGAACATGACAAATAAATTCGTTGTCTTTATTAAAAGATGTTTGCAATTTGTAACTTTGTTTTCTTGATTATCTAGTGAAGTTAATTACTATATAAGAACGTAAGAAGGAGCTCTATGAAATCTGCACTCATTATTTACTTGTAACCACTGAAGGATCTCGATGTTTTCTTTAACATAAAACGTGAGCGTGCTTTGATTTACCTTGTTGCCAGAGAACTCATCTGCTGTACTTCACGGTAGATGTGTCTATCCTGCTGCCTCTCTGACCACCAGAACAAGCTGCAAAGCAAACTCGAATTGATTCCTATGCCCGGATGAAAGCAAATTGAGTCAATATTAGCACTAGATTGTTGAGGCATGTAAAATAGCTTAATTAACTGCATTATTTGCATGTGTAATCTGAAAGTTTACCAACAATTGATGAATTTAAACTCAACGTAGCATCATACCTGTATATTGTGGCATGCATGGTTGATGAAACCTTGCAACAAGTTTCAAGCAGTCAGAAAAGACCTACGTAGTCAAAATCTGCGCTGCAGAAGAGTTCCATCTGAAGTTAAATATAAGGGTGGGTATAAATTTAACCATCTTAAGTTGCTAACATCAAAACTGATAGATGCTACCAGAGCCCTTTCCCATATATCATCACAACCTGGAAATGTGCTAAGATAAACTAAGCAGACAATTATGTATCTTATTCTCTTTTTTTTTTTTTTTTTTTCCAAAAAACAAACTTCATTACCAACAAACCAGTTACACGTTGGGCAACTGCCCTTCAATGTCTGCTCTTGCTGATTCTAATAACCAGCATGGAAAGTTGACTTTCCATTCAACATTAACCAAACATTTAACAGCAAATTTTGCTAATTTATGACTAACATAGTTGTTTTCCCTTTTAGTAAAAGAAAAACAACATTTATCTATATTTGAGTTTCCTTATATCACTCAGCACTGCTGTGTCCGCCAACTGCATTCCTTCCTCATTGAGCAAATTATCAATATTAGATTTGCAATCAGATTCGAATTCAACCATCTTCCATCCTTTCTTTTCTGCCATAATCATAGCTTCCCTCAAGGCCAGTGCTTCTTCTATTGCTGCTTCACTACATATCTTCCTCGGTACTGCCCAAGCTGAGAGAATTTTCCCTGCCCTGTCTCTTGCCACTACACCCCATCCTGCTCTACCTTCTTCCTGAACCAAGGCAGCATCTGTATTAACCTTTACTCTTCCAGTCTTGGGTGGGATCCATCTTGAATTCTGCACTTCATTGATTCCATCTAACTCCCTGTTCATTCGAGTTTCATCCTGTGCATTCCTATACTCCATCCAGTCATTAACAGCTTTTTCAACAGCTCGAATATGATTTGGCATCTTTTGCTCATAAACTAGTGCATTTCGAGCTTTCCAAATTTGCCACAACAAATGTACTGTTAGAACTATTCTGTCCATTCCTTGCTCACCCTTTTGTGCTTCCATTAATCCTTCCCACCCCAACCAGAAATTTCCACAAAAATGTTGAATCCCACTCCAGTTAACAGGTGCAAGTTTCCATATCATTTGGGCTTGCTTACAGTAAAACAGCATGTGCTCCAGTGTCTCAGGCCACTCACCACACCCTTTACACACATAGTCACCTTTCCTACATCTTTGCTTTAGCACTTCATTCACTGGTAAAATCCTCTGCAAGCATTTCCACACAAAATGTTTAAGTTTCGGTTGCATGTTCAGGTACCACAGCTACTTCCAACACTGTGTTCCAGTAGTATTTCTGCTACTTGAAATTTCATCACCCCTTCTCTTTTTTCTCTGCTGCATCATGACTCTAGCCAGTTTATACCCTGATTTAACAGTGTACTCACTAGATGATGAAAGCATCCAATACAACTGGTCCTTCATGAGGTAAACACCAAGAGGAATTTTTTTGATTCTGTCCACATCTTCCCTGTCAAATACTGCTATCAGTTTTTTCTCATTCCATTCACCATTGTGTATCAGTTCACATACTTATGTAAGTCCAGTATTTCTCTTTTTTATTTTAATCTCACCATTCTCAGCTTCATGAAACCACTTATCCTCCCAGATGTTGACATTTTTTCCATCCCCAATTCTTTTTCTGATACCCTGATGTAGCAAATGTTTGGCACTTAAAATGCTCTGCCAACACCATGAATCACCTCCTTTCTGCTTCATTTTCTAGATTTGTTTTCCTCTGAAGTACCTAGCTTTAAGCACTTGACTTACTAGTAAATTCGGCCTTGTGATTACTCTCCACAATTGCTTAGCTAGTAAGGCTTCATTAAATTGCATTAATTCTCTGAACCCCAGCCCTCCTTCACACTTAGCTTTAGATAATTTTGACCAGCTTACCCAGTGTATTTTGTTCTTTTCTTTATCTTGCCCCCACCAATAAGCAGCCATTAGCTTACTAATGTCCTTACACAGCCCTTTGGAAGTCTGCAGCAGGACATGGTATAAGATGGTAAAGCCATAGCAACTGCCTTGAGCAATATTTCTTTACCAGCCTGATTTAGAAGCTTTTCCTTCCAACCAGAAATCTTCCCTGTGATTCTTTCTCTGATATATTCAAACACCTTATTCTTTGATTTCCCAATAACCATCGGTAACCCAAGATACTTGGCCTACTTGATCTCATTCATGCCTTGTAACTGATTCAGCACCTCCTCTTTTGTTTCTTCCTTCACATTTTTGCTGAAAAAAACCTGTGATTTCTCCATATTTATCACTTGGCCTGAAGCTTTCCTGTATTTTGCTAGAATTTCCATCACTTGGTTTGCTTCTTTTCCATTTGCTTTACAAAAAATCAGAGAATCATCTGCAAAGAAAAGATGAGACACTCTTGGTCCCTGATTAGCTATTTTTACAGCAGTAATGTTCCTCAGATTTGATGCTTTTTTCAACAAGTTTGAAAATCCTTCAGCACATAAAAGAAAAAGGTACGGGGACAAAGGGTCTCCTTGTCTCAGTCCCCTGGAAGGTTTAATAAATCCCTTCTTTTCCCCATTCACATTGATAGAATAAGTAAAAGAAGTAATACAGCTCATAATCCATCCTATCCACTGGGAACAAAAGCCCATTTTTTCCATCATTTTAGCCAAATAATCCCATTCTACCCTGTCATAGGCTTTTGACATATCTAATTTAATGGCCATCCACCCCTCCTTCCCAGTTCTCTTGTTTTTTAGATAATGAATATACTCATGAGCCACTATCACATTATCCAGAATTTGCCTACCAGGAACAAATGCAGACTGATTTGGACTAATACGGCCATTAAAAACAGGTTTAAATCTATCAACCAGAATTTTGGCAATGATTTTGTAAATGGTGTTACACAGGCTTATAGGTCTAAACTGAGTAACATAGCTAGGCATTTCAATTTTGGGAATTAGGCTAATCAAAGTCTCATTGGTAGCTCTAGGGATGTTACCAGAATAGAAGAAACTTTTAACAGCAGCAATGAGATCATGTTTCACAATATTCCAATAATGCTGGAAAAAGAAAGAAGTCATACCATCAGGTCCCGGGCTTTTGTTGGGATGCATTGAAAACACAGCTTTCCAGATTTCTTGTTCAGATACAGGCTTTATCAGCACTTCATTCATTGCATTTGTAACAGTCTGTGGAATGCCCTCTAGCACTTCTGAGAACTCCAGAGGATGATCAGATGTAAAAATCTGGTTGAAGTATTCAATAATTTCCTCACTTATTTCTCCCTCATCTTCACACCATTCACCACTTCTTTTCCTTAGATTTATAATCTGATTCCTTTTCCTTCTACTAGTCACTCTTGCATGAAAATATTTTGTATTTTTATCTCCCTCCTGCAACCAACTCACTCTAGCCTTTTGGCTCCAATGCATTTCCTCTGCTTTGTAAGCCTCACTAAGTTGCTTATGAAGACCAGCTAGCTTGATTCTTTTTCCCAAAACGTCCTTCTTTTTTGTTTCAGCAATTTCCTCCTTAATTCTTTTAATTAATTTACCAGCATTAGTGTCATTCTTTTTACACCAGTGGATCATATTAGTTTTGCAAGTTTTCATCTTGTTCTTTAGTTTAAAGAATTTTGGACCTTTTTGAATAATATTCCATGAATTCTTGATCACATCATCCACTCCCTTATAAAGCAGCCATTTTTTATCGAAAATGAATCTCTTTTTCCATCTTTTACCAGAGGGCTTAGTATCAAGAACAAGAAAGCTATGGTCTGATGCTTCAGTTTCAATATGCAGACAAGTAGAATTTTTGCACATACCCATCCAACTATGTGATCCTAGGATTCTATCCAACCTTTCTTTAATCTCCTCCCCTTGTTCCCATTTGTTCGACCAAGTCCATGGATTACCACTAAAACCCACATCCATTAAATTATTATCATTCAGAAAATTTTTAAAAACTTTAAAGCTCACTTCTGTTCTATTTCTACCCCCCCATTTCTCTTCATTAGACACAATATCATTCATATCCCCCATTATAATCCATTTGTCACCCCAAATTTCTTTCCTTCTACCAATCACATCCCATTGAGCTTTCCTAATCTGAGGATCAGCACTGGCATAAATACATACACACCACCATGCTTCTCTAGTTTCCTGATCATCCACATGCAATTCAATAGTGAAACTAGTAAATAAGATTTTTTTAATGTTAAGCTCTTTTTTCCATAAAACAGCCAAACCACCAGATTTCCCAACAGGGATCAACAACAAAAAGATTGTCAAATTTTATTTTCTGCTTAACTGAATTTAAAACAGATTTTTTGTTTTTAGTTTCTGCCAGAAAAATCAACAAAGGAGAGTGGAGTCTAATGACCTCCTTAAGCTGGGGAACTGTCAAGGGGCTCCTCACTCCTTGACAGTTCCACACCACAGCTCTCATTTCCACTTGGGGGCCCCATTAAGGTAGGACTCCTCCACCTTTTCATTCATTTCCTGATCAGCACTCACCCCATTACCCTTAACTTTCTTGTTACTTTCCCCTATTTTATTATCCTTATCTGTTTGATCAAAGTTCCCCTTTCTCTTGCCTTTGTTTTGGATATTAACCTCATTAGTCATTTCTGCACGAGGCTTCCTCTTTCTAATCTCCTGAATTATTCTCTTCCAGCTTTTAGGTCTTCCATAAGTCTTGTTAACTTGAACATTAATAGAATCAGCATTTATATCTGCATTTTCATCTCTAATTTGGAGTTTAGGAGTTTTAGTCTTCCTAATCAGTTCTTGTATCTGAACTTCTCCCTCACTCCCTCGGTTACCATCAACCCACATATTATCATACATTACAACATCCACCTCACTTCCTACCCCTTGATTACTCTTGCTACTCCCATCCTTACTACCCCAGTGTTCATTTTTACCCTTACCCACATTAACCCCACTATTTTCTGGCAAATCCCTCTCCTCCAAACCTCTTATCACTTCCCTGTCCTTATGTCCTAATCTGTCTTTGATTCTGGTTTCATTCCCTTCACCTATATTAGCTTCAATATTACTTCCTTCGAAAGTCCTATCTCTGTGAAAATCCTCAGTATATTTTAAGTATAGGTTAGGAGCAACAATTGCATTTTCATCATGAGAAGACTCACTATCATTTTTACTTTCTCCCCCTCCCTCTATCCGGCCTAACCTAAGGCTTTTTTGTTGGACTTCTAGCATTACTGGCTTTCAACCAAAATCCAAATTGATCTTCCTTATCCATATTACTCCCTTTGTTACTGCATTTACGTTCATTATGACCAATTATACCACAACAAAAGCAAAAATCAGGACATTTTTCATATTTAAAAACAATCCATTTCATATCCTCTTTCATTTTAACCATTGTGCCACGCATTAATGGTTGTTTCAAATCAATCTTAGCCAATATTTTAACATGTTTTCCAGATTTTCCCCCACTAGTAGGCAGAATTACCTCTTTAACGCCAGCAAACACACTACCAATCTTCTTGCCCACCTCCTTTGTAACCCAATGTAGAGGCAGGTTCCACAGCTGAACCCAAATGAGTGTCCTCTCAAAGACTTCTTCGTCCCCTTCCAGTTCTTCTCGCCATTTTTGTATCACCAGTGGTTGGCCATCGAAGATCCACGGTCTTCCCGCTAATACTCTTTCCAGATCTGATTTGTTGCCAAAAACAAACTGAAACATATTCACTCTCAATTCTGTGATTTTTATCTCAGTTGAATGCTTCCACATGCTGTTTGCGAAACTTCTGATTCCGGTCAGATTTGCTATTTTGTCACCAACAACCTTCCCAACAGCACTCAGTTGGCATTCCTCCAGCCCTCTATTTATTTCTGCATCCTCTAATCTGATCCTTCTTTGTTCCTTTTCCGATAAATTGAACTTACTCATTATCTTCTCCAGGTCCTCTACCCCTGTCCCCATTCCACAGACTGTTCCAGATGCCGAAATCCAGCTGACCTCCCGACCAAACTAGAAGCCTGATGCTTTGTTCGCGATGCTTCCCAGTCCCCTATAGGCTAGAAAAAATTTTCCAAAGTCTTTTTTTTTTCTTTTTTTCTTTTTCAGAGTTTCAAGCTGAAAATAGACACCAAGCTCGACTCAAAGTGAAACGGAGGCAAATTCCATCTTGGGTGGTTGATTAGAGCACATACATTCCTAAAAAACAAAGCCTGAGATATCAGGTAAGATACCCATTTTGACCATACATCAACACAAAGGCCAGATTCGGGTGTTTGAAACTAGATCTATGTTAGATCCATGAAAACAGCAGTCTAAAGGTTATATTTGGTTTACGGAAATGGAGGTTGAAGCTAAGCGGGAAATGAAAATGTGTTTGATTTTTGAAGAAAAAAAAAAAACCAGTACTTCCACCTTAGGAAGATGACGCTCTCAAGGAGAGAGAAAATGCTCTCATTATGTATCTTATTCTCAGTAGAGAATAATAACTAAAGCTGCAAATGAAGCTATTTTTGACCCAAAAAAAAAGAAAATTACCAAAGTTTTGCTCGATGGATATTGATTTTTGAATATTACATTGTGCACGGCCTACTAATAAACTTCCCAGCATGGACACTATTAAACTTCTTTGTGATATTGTTGCTTTATTTTTCTTTCAGCTACTATGATTGGTGGGTGTCGAAACCACCAAAAATAAAATACCTACTTTAAAAATATGAATTCAAGTATAATGGCGAGTAGAGTCGTATCCTCAGGGATTGGGTGATTTATTTTCTATGAGATAAAATGGGGGATTGGAAAAAAAACAAATTAAAGATGTAAGGGTACTAAATTTTCAATTCAAAAAGAGTGCAGTAACTAAAGAATATATAAACAATTAATTGACACAACCTAGTCAAGAAAATAATCTCAGCACCGGCTCATGCAACTAATCATAGACACCTAAAATAATTCATACATTCACAAATAAATTGGTTCTAGCAATTTGACAACTGCCAAACCACCAATCTCTCATTAATTATATAGTAGTTTAGAAATGCTTTTAAACTACTCTCTTGTAAAACAGATAACCCTAGAGACGCTCGTAAGATTTAATCTATTCATAACTTTAGGAATTAGAGAGACCCAATTCTAATTAACAAAACACACGTGGATTCATTTAAACTAAATTAACTATTCCCACGACACAGATTAAACCACTTACGAGGCGCTGTAATCGTGCTGTTTGCCACTAATTTTAAGATGATTAAGTGTTACACATCAACGTCTTAATTGGCAGTGTATTATTCAAACACTTGAACAACTGGCCACATTAATCCAATATATCCAAACAATAATAGTCTATTAAAATAAGGAATAATTAAATACCCATGAACGCAGAATTTAAAATAGCAAGTTCTAATCAACAATGTGGTCTCGACATGCATAATAAAACAAGTTCTAGAATAATCAAACCATGTGCAATATCACTCAATAAAAGAAATTAAAGCAAATTATGAATAGTGTGCTTCTCAGACTCAAAAGCTCACAAATTGGCTAAAAATATGTCAAATCTTGCACATCCATCAATTGAATCAATTGCAAGAAAAATATAATACTCATGCTAGCAAAAATCTCACTAATCATACTTGCATCTTTCTTACTTTTCATAGCAAAACAACATCCTTAGAAATTGTAAAAACTTGTAAAAAACTAACAATTTTTGAAAAAAAATACATCTGAGAAAATATCCTCTTGTCCACACTTAAATCAGACATTGTCCTCAATGGATGAAAATAAAGAGCAAAAGGAAAATAAGAGAACTCCCTTGATTAGAGAACTAAGTACTGAAGGAGTTGAAGGATGAAATTACTTGAGTTGATATCTAATCATCAATAGAATTTGGAGCACAAGAGACACGAGAGCCACAGTAGGTAATGAATACGGACACTAGATGCTGAAAGGAATAAGATAAAAAGGAATTAAAATAAAAGAGAAAAGAAAAATACAAGAGCACTTCACAAAAATAAAATACCTAATCTAAAAATGAATTCAAGTATAATGGTGAGTAAGATCGTATCCTCAGAAATTGGGTGGTTTATTTCCTATGAGATAAAATGAGGGATTGGAAAAAAACAAATTAAAGATGCAAGAGTACTGAATTTCCAATTCGAAAAGAGTGCAATAACTAAAGAATACAATAAACAATTAATTGACACAACCTAATCAAGGAAACAATCTCGGCACCGGCTCATGCAACTGATCATAGACACCTAAAATAATTCATACGTTCGCAAATAAATTGGTTCTAACAATTTGACAACCGCCAAATCACCAATCTCTGCTTAATTACATGGTAGTCCAGAGACGCTCTTAAACTACCCTCTTGTAAAACAAATAACCCTAGAGACACTCGTAGGATTTAATTTATTCACAATTTTAGAAATTAGAGAGACCCAATTCTAGTTAACAAACACACATGCGGGTTCATAATTTCAATTAAAGCTAAACTATTTTTGCATTTGTTGTTTGTCATGTCAATTTTACTTTTCATTTCTTCTAATGAATTTGAATCATATTTATTGAGATGTTATATTCATTGAACTTGGACTATCTCCTCTTTATTTGAGTACTATGACGGTTGATAGAGGGTAATTAATCTAAAAAATTTTGTTAGTTTCAAATAATTTGTGATCTTCTTATAAAGATTTTTCAAGTTAATAAAGGGGGTTTTTTTTTTTGGCATATTTCGGTTTTCTTAAAGCATGTATATTTTGACTAGCTATTTAATATTTTGCCATTGCTTTGAGTAAGAAATTTTAAGTACAAGAAATAACTGACATGGTGTGTAAAGCTTGGTAAATAGTTTTAAATAATAGAAATTTTCATCTTAATTACTGATGTTATTGAATCAATTGGCAATGTTTCAATTTTCATTTTAATTACTAACATAATTGAATCAATTGGTAATTTTTCATTCATTTTATAATTGAAATAAAATAACTCTAATTATTGGACAAAAAGGTACTTTTGGGAATAACAAAAACTAAGATAAAAAGTTACATACACCCCTCTTATCTAGACCCATACTTTTATAGGAAGTATAAATAGATAGATAGATACATACTCGTATGTATAATACTTATATATTAATATTAATTTACTTAATATACTATAAATATAAATAGATATAGATAGATCTAAAAGTCTTGCCACACGGAATTGGGAGAAATTTTGAAGTAGGATCTTTATCATGCGCATAAGAGGTATTAACGTGATGGAAGCAAGCTCGTAGCTAATCCACTCACAAGTCAAAGCCCTTGGAAATGCATGCCTAGCAGAGCTGGAAATAATCATTTACTATCCGGCACGTCCAAGAGTAAACGATGAATCACAACAACATTATCAAGAACACCATGAATAATAGAGTGCCATTAAAAGAATATATTTTCCTATTTGTAGCATTGTTTTCTTGATTATCTAGCAAAGTTAGTTCAATTAGTGTAGAATAATATAAAATCAGAATGAGCTTTGTGTGAAACCAATAGTAACTCCTAGTAATATCTAAAGTGAAATTTCCAAAAAGGTCTGGATATGAATAGAAGCAGGGGAATTTGATTCCTTAACTTACACTTAAGGAGAGCTTTAAGTCTCTCCCTAGTTGTTGGTGGAGAATTTAAACACTCATTCAGCTATTTCAACATAAAGAAAATGCAAAAACACATTATTGATCTAGAGACTAGAGGTGGTCCATCACAAATGTGCATCCCCCTAATCATGACTTCCCATGATTTTGACCCTTATAGTACCAAGCTACTTTGTTGATGTATTATCTCATGCTTTAATCCCTTATTTTCAGCCCATTCCTAACTGGAATTTTTGCTCAGCCATTGATGATGATATAACTCCACAATTATGTAGCTTGTTGAAATATTTTTGCTTTTAGTTTTACCATTTAGTTGGATGGATCATATTGAGACAGATACAATAATTACTGGAAAACGGCTCCAGAATTGTAGGCTGTGCAGGATTCTTCCCATGAACAAGGCAGGTAGCCTTTAGCAATTTCTCACTTACATTATCAAAAATTTAAAAAATAGCTGGGATGAAATAACTGTAATTATTACACGAAAGGGTATAGCAAAAGCTAAGACAATTGTATGCAACTCCAAAATTGCCGTCAAAAACTGCCGAATTACCAATATGTTTGGCAAGGGTTAACTGCGTAAGTTCATACTTGGCATAGGAATTAATTAATTAAGAGGTGAAAAGGTAAATGAATACACACATATTTTGATGTTGACGAGAAAAATATCAACATCAAGATATCTAAATCCTTCAGATGGTATTGGGAATTACTATTGATTTTTAGCAATTTCCTAGGGAAGACAAAATGGTAACCTTAAACATGCGAAATTAAATATTAGAATACAGCTCCAGAATTGCATGGCTTGCATTTTGTTTATGTGTATTATATGATGGGATATAATATAGAAAAAAAAGACCTATTATCAAATTGTTCACCTAAGTTTGATATTAGAGCAGAAATTTGTACTGAAGGCTGACTTGTCTGTATCTAGGACATGGACAAAAATTGGATGAAACTCAGCAATAGGAAGGACAAGGGATATGAACTTGGAGTAAAAAAGTTCCTCAAGTTTGCATACTCTCAAAAAACAGAAAATGTTAAAATTCCATGCCCATGTACACAATGCAACAATTTTTGTAACCAAAAAAATTTTGTTGTGAAATGGATATTTTCCATTTTCACTTTACCTAAAACCATTGGGGGTGAAATGGATGTGACCATTTTTAGTTTCAAAGATCTACTACAACTTTGCTTTGGGCCCATTGTTTTGACAAGATAATAGTCATGACCCTTTGGCTTTGATGCAAGGATATACCACTTACAATGCGATTGTTTACAAATTGCTCTCATTCTCTTAGAGTCATTTTTCTTGAATTTAACATCTCTCCCTATATTTATGTTAAAGTTTTCAACAGCCCTCTTAAAATCCTCTTTACAAGTGAATTTTTGTTTAACCTTCAATTTGGGGTTCTCCATGTCAACAGCTGGTCTAAATTTTTCTAATTTTCTCACATGATTTGTTCCATTTTCTTCATCTTCCTCACTAGGCAGGCTTTCCAGTTCATCAGATTCATTATCTGAACAGTCATTTTCAACTTCAATTGTCGTACCTTCATCAATGAAAAGGCCACTAGTTGAACTTGATTTGCTAGTGTTACTGTTATTGATTCCAACAACTTTATGTCTCCTAATTGATGTTTGTGGGCCACCTACTTCAGTTTCTCTATGTCTCTTTTTTGATGTATCAGGACCCCTTACTATACCTTTACCTATCAACTCACCAGTTTTCCCAACCTCAAACTCCCCAAATTTTTTGTAAATAGTAGCATCATCATCATCATCAAATTCATATTCACTATCATCGAGTAAATCATGTTCACTCTCATTTTCAGCCTCATTAGTACATGTGTCAAACTGATCCCCATTTTCATTTTCATCAAGTATATCACTAAAGGTCAACCGAATATCAAATTCTTCATAGACACCACTCTGTACTACTCCATTCCTTTCCTTGCCTAATTGCCTAATATGACACTCAAAGTGAGCATAAACTCTGACCTCACCATACACAAGTCCAATTGCGGCCATATCAATTATGTCATCCTCATTTTGTAGGCCCTTAATTTTATCAGTTGACCTGTCATTTTGTGGAATAGTATAATAAAATGTAGCTATTTCTACGAAGCCATGTTTTGTGGCAATTTCTTTGACCATAGACAAGGTCATTGTTTGAGTTGGACAATCATTTATGGTATAAAAAACTCCACCCGTATATTATTTGTCAGTTTCCCCCACCATTACACCACCATGATGAAATATCATATGGTAAAGTAATCAATTTTGTCTCCTGTGACAAGGACAGCATACACACATTTATTCACAATGAATTTGTCATTACTTTCTATTACAATAAAGCAATTCTCAGACAAGGACCACTTTTCATATGAAAAAAGTATAACAAAACACCAATAACCAAATAATAAAATTCCCACTTGGCTTCGTATATCATTGTAAAGTAATGAAATTTGTCTCCTGTGACAAGGACAGATTACACACATTTATTCACTATGATTTTAATTTGTCATCACTTTCTATTACAATAAGCATCAAATTTCTCAGACAGGGACTACTTTTCATATGAAAAAAGCATAACAAAACACCAGTGAGCGAAAAAAAAAAATCCCACTTGGCTTCGTACAAGAAGCACTCACAGCATATATATACATATGTTAAAAGTTTCAACATAACCAGCAATTTCCAACAATACTTACTGTTTCTAGATGATTTGTTGCCTTCCAAAACCATACTTTCTTCACTTTTTGTCAACCTTGACCACCAACTCCTCACAAGCAAAACCCACTAAGCAGTGAAGTCAAGAACCACAATTTGTCGTCTTGTTGTCCTTCCTACAGTCAATCACCTCCCTTTTTGACTTACATTCACCCCATGGAAGCTGTTAGGGTTCATGAATTTTTTTTCCCAATTTTCGCCAGAGGGAGATGATCGATCTTCGTCTGCTATTTTTTTTTTTGGGTGTTTTTTCCAAGTATTTGATTAGGTCAAGAGTTAGCCTACTTGAAGTGATGAAAATGCCCATATTTTATTCTTCCAATGGAGGTCTGGTTTGAATTTGGTGGTTGCTCCATCGCATGAGGACCACATTGGCCTAAAAAATTTTTTTGGAGGACTACTTTGTCCCAAATTTAAGATTGAGGACCAAGTTTGGATTAGTAAAAACTTGAAGGATCATTTTAGGGATTTGCTCTTTATAATATCCTGCACATATCCCCTTGAGGTTAATAACCATTATTACATCCCCTGAAGTTTTATTTTATTAAAATATTTAATTTTTTTTTCATACTCAATCAACTAGGTAATGTACTACATGAGGTGCTAGTAGTTTAATTTCGGTACTTTTGTCACTTAATTTGGCGGTAATACTCGGAATTAGAATTTTGTCACTAAAACAGTTGATAGACTTCGATTTAAAAAAGAAAAAATGTACTACACGAAGGGCATTGGTGGAATCACAAAATGTTCTCTCTTATGATATCATTTTTTTAATTATAAAATGGGTTGACATGTTACAAGATTATTAACCTCAAGGTAGGCTAGTGATATTATAAAAATCTTGAGGGACACCAATGAAATAGTCAGAAACTTTGGGGGTGGTTTGTAAAATTATCCATTATTCTAATTCACATATTATAAGAAATCATAGCTATAAGTAGGGACGGAGCCAAGACCTCATAATAAGTGAGGTCAAATTTTAATACAGTAAAATTTATTTAAAAAAAACTACTAGTATTACATACAAATTATAATTATATTCTTTGAGTACTTATTTTCTTAAAAGTTGCAAAATCAATTCATTATCAAATTTATTAAATACATTTGTTCCAATGTAAGTAATTGAATCTCTTGATTTTTTTTAAAATAACATGTGAACTCTCATCAATTGATCTTTTACAAGTTTCTTTTAAGAAATTTATTTTTAGTTTATTATACGTAACTTAAGTTTGCATTATAAACAAAAAGTTTAGCATCCATTTCAAAATTTTTTGTTTTTCAAAACTTTGAAGTTGGAAAAATTGATTTTTCCACTCCACTCAAGAAAACTCATCCCTTGTTTTTGAAAACTAAAGAAGAATTTATTCATGAAAGAACTTCCATAAATGACTTGAAATAAATTCAAAATTCTTGTAATGGTAAGAACTACAAAATTTTAATTTTTTGGAGTCAATGCATGCGAAAAAGAGAATTTGATAAAATCTAGTGGGGTCAAATATGAAACAACTTTAAAATTTTCTAAACCTAAAAACTAATTTTTCAAAATTAAGTGGGGTCAATTGACCCCAATTGGTTGCACATGGCTCCGCCACTAGCTATAAGGGTAACATTGGTGCCTTAAGCTGCACGAGGTAATTACTTTATAGATGAGGGAAGCTTATTATAGATGAACCACATATCCTAACTTCATTTAAGTTTTTTTTTTTCCTTGCTGATTGGATATTACTGGACGATCAGGTACGACAAGACCATTACTAGTATTGTAGCCTTAATATTTTTAATGCATCAGATTTCCATTGATTTTAAATTTTTTCTAATTCACATAAAATCAGATGCTTGCATATAGTGATTACATTTTCATTGTTTCCCTAAATTCAATGAACTTAATAGTTAACTTGGAAACGGGGATAATTTTTAGATGGAACAATGTGTTGCTAAAATTCCAGAGCTTTTTTTTTGGGCCTATAGAATTGTCTGTGTTATAATGAATTTTTTGCTTATTTCTTTTTATTATCAATTTTGGTGCAAACAATAAGCAAAGTCGAATTTTTTTTCCCCATATCATGATAAGTTGTTATCATTTATGAATAGATTAACTGCCTGGAGATTTGCTAATTGCACTGAAGTGCCGACCTCCTTGCAAGTCATGACAAGTTGCTGATGTGGGTTATTAGACCATGTGGTGTTGCTATATATATATACACACACATAGCAACATATATACATATATAGGCAAAATGACATTTTAATTCCTTTCGTAGAGCTAGTTGATTTATTTCATTAGTGTCCCATTTGCAGCTTTGCATATATGTATTCTACTAGAGGAATCAGGCTGTGCAAGGCACAGCCTTGGCCCTCCCAAAAATAGGGGCTTGTTGGATGGTGGTTAGGAGGTTCAAAAATACAATTTGTAGGATTCGTGTGTACAGTTGCACAAACTTGGCTTTCTTTGTACATTTGGTTGCCTAACAAATAACCGTTATGTTTGATTAGAGTGGTTATTAATTTTTTAAGCTTAATTATTTTCATTTTATTATTCTTAATCATTTGTCTTTATTTAAAGTTTAAATGTCTAAACATAACATTATTTTGTTTTTGAACAGAAAAAATATTCTTTAGTTTGTGGACACACTTTAGTTTGAAAAGCAATATTGTGCTCTATTTTAGCTCTTTATCCAAAATACTTTGCTTTATAGGACGTGCTCAGGCCCTATTTTGTGCTATGCCATCTAAAATATTGTTTAAAATATATATGATTATATTTTTATCAAAATCTATGCCCAATGTAAGAATAAAAAATATGACCAATATAGATCCAATCTAATAGTGTTTCTTTTTAGGATTACTAATTGGAAACATTAGCACAAAAACAAAACAGCCCTAAGTTCAAAATTAACTAAAAAGATAAAGAATGAAAAAGAATATTTTGTAAAATCAGTTCTATCAATTACATATACTTTTGCATGGCCGTACTTCAAAATATAATAATAACATGCTAAACTGTATTGATGGTGTCAGGAAGGAACAACTCACTCAATTCATTCAAAATCTAAATCTGAAAGTATCACTAAACATACAATGTCCTAGTGAAAAATACAAATAGGAATACATTTACAAAATTTCAGAAAGAAAATTAAGAATATGAGATATGTTAGCAATTTTGCCTCATTTTATTGCTCCTCACCACTGGAACACTACTACCACTATTTAATTTTTTCCATAATTGTCACCAAAATTCAAAAAAATCTGCAAAGAGATCTATATCAATATAAGACTAAATAAGTTAACACAATTTTTTCCACCTTATTTTATATGAAGTTTCCAAAATGAAAGGCAAATGATAAAGTATAAAGCTATCATGTGGGCAGATAATTTGATAAGATATAACCACCTAAATTAAGGATGAGCAGAAAAGCTTTTTACAGCTGTAGAAAAAGGCATAAAAGATTTTTTAATCAAACAATACAAATTCTCGAAATTAATCGAGCTTAGAGCAAATATAGATTTGTTAGCTAAATGATTCTCCTGATACTACTTCTTAAATTCATTACTCTAGATTTCAATAGATATACCACATATAAAAAAATAAAAAGTTAAATAGCCAACCCTCAATATTCAACCAAATATCAAATGTCTATATCCAAAATCTTTCAAAACATAAAAATCAAAATTTGGATGGCAAGAATTGCCATACATGAAAGTAGATAAAGTCTAGTTAGTCTCCTAATCTTGTTGGGATCCTTCAAATTAAACCCTTTCATTGGTAATAGGGATGGTGAAAACAACAAAGCCAAGACCAGAAAAGAAGAAAAAATTAAGGAAAAAAACGGAAAAAATTGGAGAATGAAGAGAAGGAACATACCGGAGATGATCATTAATATATGGAGGAGCAGTCTATTCTATATGCTTCTCAAAGGAAATATCCATCCTTGATCTCCTGTGAAAAAAATATTCATTAGTTAATCATAAATAGAATTTTTTTTAAAGGAAGCATCAATTGATAAGGGAGAAAATAGCAAAGTAAAATCATAGACAGAATTTAAAAACAAAAAAAGAAAGTATCAATTGATAACGGAGAAAATAGCAGAGTAAAAATTTGGATAAAGGAAAATAAGGAAAACAAAAAAAGAGAAGAGAAAGGTGTAACGGATAGGAGCTAATAGAGGGAAAAAGAATGAGGAAGCTGCAGTGCATTAAGGTTTGTGTAGGAAAGAGAAAGTAAGGGAAAAAATAAAAGAAAAATAAAACAATTAAGCTACTTCCTTAAAAGAAGAATATGCCACTTATCAAAAAGAGAGGGGAGGCATGTGACAAGCATTGGGGCTGCTACAGTAACCATCCCTCTCTTTTTATCTTATAGGTAGAGGTAGATAAAGTGCACACTGTGTCACTTTTTTCTAACTTTCATTTATAACCCCAATCTAAGAGTAAATTGTCCCATTGAAAATATTTTCCAATGCAAAATGCCATTATCATTGAGTCCAAATCCTCTGTCCCTAAAACTATTTCTTCCCTTTGTCCCATAATATTAATAACTATCACTTATTTTGTTCCCAAATCATGTCACATGACCCATTAGCATTATGAATATGTGGCAACTATTGATGTTATGAGACACGGGGACAGCGGATTTGTAGTGGTTATCTTTATGTAATTAGTTATTTAGGTTTCTTCTTCTTCTTCCATTGAAGACCATCATTTTTTATCTTTCCGACTCGATGAGTTGTATGGTTTATCAATAACGGTTCTGGATCCATTACTTTTAGAAGATAATTTTTTTAATGATGGCATACATATATAGTAATGTGATGTATATGAGATAAAAAATTGATTGAAAATTATAGTTACGATACAAGTAGAATGGTATTTACAATTTTTTTTCTCGAGTTTATTGTTTAGATCCAATATTTGGCGGCCTAAATTAGAGCTTAAGACTCAGTGAGCCCCTTGACGGCTCTAATAGCTAATACTAATAGCAAAATAAATGACCATTTGAGAAGAAACAAATAATGTCCTTGGCCATGTCATGTGATACTGCTCTGTCTAGCAGTCTAAGAGCAATTAGCCACACCTCCTCCTCCAATCCAAACCCCCAGTCCGCAAAAGAAAGACGCTAGAGTGGCCCATGTATATTGGTTTTGTTGTATGTTTGAATATAATTGCAGCAGGAATCTGCTTTCCAGATTAATTTTTGTGGCAAGTGTCAACAAACTACCAAGACACTTGTCAAACAGTTAAGATACCACTTGTCAACATTTGAGAGTGCTACAGTAACCCACCATCTCTTTTTATCTTATAGGTAGATAGATATCTGTTGATTCTAGCAAATGATAAATGTAATCTTTTCCACCATTCCATTTCGCTGTATCGGCCTTTTGCTCCACTACAATTTTACTAAATTCTTTGAAGCTTATGAGTAGAGGTGTCAATCATAACCTATTTATATTGGTTCACCCAAACCCAACCTATTAATAATTTATCTAAATCAACCCATTAATTTTAAATGGGTATAAATGGGTACCCATTTAATTGATGGGTAATGGGTTGCCTTGACTCACCTATTTAACCCATTTAAAAATAAATACACATTTTATTCAAAATTTTAGTGAGTAATAAGGAGATAAATTTGAATTTTTTACCAATGTAATAACAATAAAATTCCATTATTTATTATCAAACACCATGCAAAAAATCTTTAAAAAAATAAATAATACTTCAAACAAATTATAAATGGGTTGATTCAATTATACCCATTACCCAATTATGACTTACCCAAATATACCCAAATCACCCATTTTGATACCTATCCTTATGAGGCTAGAAAAATATGGTTAAACTGTATTAGTATTAACATTTTAACAGTTGGTTGGTCGAGACTTAGATTTAGAAAGAGGGGAAATATCTGAACACGTAGAACATGCGAACACACAAATGGAAATCAAAACAAGATAATTAATCCCAAGACTTCCATTGGAAAAACTAAGGAATAAAGCACTCTTAGTCCACTCGATCACATCCAACAAAATAAAAAGTAATTAAAAAATAAAAGGAAAAAGACAGAGAATTGCAAAACTCAAATGCCTTTATGTCCCATATGGGTTACATCACTTCTAATAAGAGAAAATAAAGTAAATTGCAACTCAACGTGACAAATTGAAGCATTAATTAATTAAGTCACCTGATCTAGCCCTAGGACCTGACTGAAACTGCCTAAAATATCTTCTGGGGTCAAATTACACGCTATCTCCTGTTCTGCTTCTCCTCCTCCGGGAAACCTCACCAAGAATTTCATCTCCGGCCATTCCAAAATAAAATGAGATCACAAAAACTCTCTCACACACTCAACAACAGACTAATTACATCTGTTTCCTGTGTGTGTGTGTGTATGCGGACACATGTATTACATCTGTTTCGGGGTAATTAATTATACCCGGCAGAATTAATATTATTATACAAAACACATGGCATCTGCAAGTAATTCTTAGCTGCAAGGAGCTTTTTAACACAAGATCCATTGCCACGAAAAGTCCAAACAGCAATGGATTTCCGACATAAAACCCATTTACCATAATTTATTCAATAGTTAAAGATAACATACCACACTAGAACCACACTTCCATTTATTTATGTTACAGCAAGAACAATTTTCTAATTGTTCCCTTGGAGCTTTAGTGTGATTCAGCAGACACCATAACAAGTTTTTAACCCATCCTGCGCTGCCCTACAGACACATCCCTCACAACACCATTTACCATAATTTGTTCAATTGTTGGAGATGACATACTACACTAGAACCACACTTCCATTTATTTATGTTACAATTTGCTGATTCTTCCCTTAAATGCTTGGAGTTTTGGCATGATTCAGCAGAAACCATAACACACGAACACCTTATCGATCTCAGCCTTACACTGACAGCCAGTACAACAGCGTATTGACACGCAACCTTCCAGGGAACGTGCACAGCTCAGGTCCAGACCGTCATCAATTCCAGCTCCAAGAATTTCTATAAACTGTGCTCCAACAGGCAGCAGTTTTCTTGACACAGTTTTGACAGCATTGGTGGTTTCTGTAACTTCCCGGCCAGATTCAACTTTCCCCAGCACCACGCCTGCAAAAGAAAAAAATAAAAAACAAAAAAATCTTAGCAGTAATTTAGCTAGTAACGGATGCACGGTAATTAATACTCTAATTGAATTTAAAGACAAACTAGTAATTAGATTGGGTTAAATGCATTAAACCTCCATGAACTTTCACCCTAGTTGCACTTTACCACTAAAACTTCTCTAATAGGCACTTTGGACCCCTCCACCCTTTCTGATTTGTTGGATAAAAATGATGTACTTTTCTTCTGCTTTTAACTCACTCCATTTTTGCTTTTCTTTTTTTACCTTCTCATGATACTATTTCCTTCCTTTCATATTAGTTGGTATGAAATAATTTGAATACTATACGAAATGTGCTTGAGAGAGAGAGAGAGTATTGTCATTTATGATTGTATGTAAATGGTAAAACAAAATAAGAGACTCACTGAATGCAAGAAGCACAAGAACAAGGAAGCAAGACTGTTTAAAAGCCATTTGCTGTGAGATTCTGAGTGCACAAGCTTTTGCACATGTATGTATGTGAATATATAATGCTGAATGATAGGAAAACAAGTTCCGGATAAGATTTCACTTGAATGATCGCAGAAAACACGTTTGCGGTAATAATTTCACTTGCATGGCCACGGATTCACGGGTGTCAATAATATCTCTTGACTACGAAAGTTCTTTTAGATTAGCATGATTACGAATTACAGTACTGCATATCAGCGATTAAGATATGCTGTTGACAAACTTGACAGCAGACTCTCTTGAAAATGGAGGGAATTGTTATCAAAACACTGCCTTGTTTGTCAGCTAAGTTTTTTGGGAGTTTGTATAAAATTCTACTATAATTTACTGTAAAAGTTGTAGAAAAAACTTTTGGAAGTGAAGTTTTTTTATGTGTTTTGGGAGTATTATATTAAAAATTTTGGAATATTTTAAGAATTATTGCAGATAATATAGCGAACAAATAAGTTTTATATAAATTTGTTAAAAATTTGTATTAAAACTTTAGAAATTTTTTAAAGCTTTTATAGTAAAAATAAATAAAAACTATCCGTATATAAACCTAACAAAAAACTCAACTTTCAAACAAGGTCGTTTGGGGTAATAATTTCACTTGCACGGCCACGGATTCACAGGTGTCAATAAGTTCACATGCATGACCACAAAAAGCAAGTTCTGGATAAGATCTTTGGGTGGAAGGGTAGTTGGCGGCTCACAAGGTCTGTCGTGTAGGGAAATGTCCCTGCCATTTCCTTTGGGGTCGATTGGCTCAGTACTGGTGGAAGGAGCAGGTGACTGCATGAATGTGTCAAGATGAGGGAGGGGGAAGTCTCTAGATTTGATTGATCACTCGACGATGGAGATTAGGGCGGAAGTGGGTTGACCGTTCATTCAACTTTCAATGAGCTATTATATAATAAAATCCATCAATACTCCTTGGATAGAAAAAAAATGAAATTGGTAATAACTTATGTATTCGGGGAACATAAGTTGAAATTGGTAATTTAAACAGTCTTGCTTCCTTGTTCTTGTGCTTCTTGCATTCAGTGAGTCTCTTATTTTGTTTTACCATTTACATACAGTCATAAATGACACAATACTCTCTCTCTCTCTCAAGCATATTTCGTATAGTATTCAAATTATTTCATACCAACTAATATGAAAGGAAGGAAATAGTATCATGAGAAGGTTAAAAAAAAAAAAACATTAAAAAAAGAAAAGCAAAAATGGAGTGAGTTAAAAACAGAAGAAAAGTATATCATTTTTATCCAACAAATCAGAAAGGGTGGAGGGGGCCAAAGTGCCTATTAGAGAAGTTTTAGTGGTAAAGTGCAACTAGGGTGACAGTTCATGGAGGTTTAATGCATTTAACCCAATCTAATTACTAGTTTGTCTTTAAATTCAATTGGAGTATTAATTACCATGCATGCATCCATTACGAGCTAATTTACTACTAAGATTTTTTGTTTTTTATTTTTAATTTTGACTTTTGCAGGTGCGGTGCTGGGGAAAGTTGAATCTGGCCCGGAAGTTACAGAAACCACCAATGCTGTCAAAATTGCGTCAAGAAAACTGCTGCCAATGGGAGGGCAGATCATCCAAATGCTTGGGGTTGCAGTTGATGGTCTGGGACAGAGATGTGCACCTTACATGGGCAACTGCGTATCTCTCGCCTGTTGTGAGGGCTGTGTCTGTAGGGCAGCGCAGGATGGGTTAAAACTTTGTTATGGTGTCTGCTGAATCACACTAAAGCTCCAAGGGAACAATTAGAAAATTGTTCTTGCTGTAACATAAATAAATGGAAGTGTGGTTCTAGTGTGGCATGTTATCTCTAACTATTGAATAAATTATGGTCAATGGGTTTTCTGTCGGAAATCCATTGCTGTTTGGACTTTTCGTGGCAATGGATCTTGTGTTAAAAAACTCCTTGCAGCTTAGAATTACTTGCAGATGCCATGTGTTTTGTATAATAATATTAATTCTGCCGGGTATAATTAATTACCCCGAAACAGATGTAATACATGTGTCCGCATACACACACACACACACAGGAAACAGATGTCATTAGTCTGTTGTTGAGTGTGTGAGAGAGTTTGTGTGATCTCATTTTATTTTGGAATGGCCGGAGATGAAATTCTTGGTGAGGTTTACCGGAGGAGGAGAAGCAGAACAGGAGATAGCTTGTAATTTGACCCCAGAACATATTTTAGGCAGTTTCAGTTAGGTCCTAGGACTAGATCAGGTGACTTAATTAATTAATGCTTCAATTTGTCACGTTGAGCTGCAATTTACTTTATTTTCTCTTATTAGAAGTGATGTAACCCATATGGGACGTAGAGGCATTTGAGTTATGCAATTCTCTGTCTTTTTCCTTTTATTTTTTAATTACTTTTTATTTTGTTGGATGTGACCGAGTGGGCTAAGAGTGCTTTATTCCTTAGTTTTTCCAATGGAAGTCTTGAGATTAATTATCTCATTTTGATTTCCATTTGTGTGTTCGCATGTTTTACGTGTTCAGATATTTCCCCTCTTTCTAAATCTAAGTCTCGACCAACCAATTGTTAAAAAGTTACTACTAATACAGTTTAACCATATTTTTCTAGTCTTGGTGTCAAAATGGGTGATTTGGGTATATTTAGCGAAGTCATAATTGGATAATGGGTATAATTGAATCAACCCATTTATACCTATTTAATAAATGGGTATGGGTATACCCAAGTAATCCAACTGTCCATTTATGACTTGTTTGAAATATTATTTATTTTTTTAAAAAATTTTCGCATGGTGTTTGACAATAAATAATGACATTTTATTGTTATTACATTGGTAAAAAAATTCAAATTTATCTCCTTATCACTCCCTAAAATTTTGAATAAAATGTGTATTTATTTTTAAATCGGTTAAATAGGTGAGCCAAATTAACCCATTACCCATCAATTAAATGGGTATAAATGGGTTAAATGTGTATAAATGGGTACCCATTTATACCCATTTAAAATTAATGGGTTGATTTGAGTAAATTATTAATGGGTTGGGTTTGAGTAAGCCAATATAAATAGATTGTAATCGACACCTCTACTCATAAGCTTCAAAGAATTTAGTAAAATTGTAGTGGAGCAAAAGGCCGATACAGCGAAATGGAATGGTGGAAAATATTACATTTATCATTTGCAAGAAGCAGCGGATATAGAATGCATATATGCAAAGCTGCAAATGGGATGGGACACTAATGAAATAAATTAACTAGCTCTACGAAAGGAATCAAAATATCATTTTGCCTATATATATATATATATATATATATATATATAGCAACACCACATGGTCTAATAACCCACATCAGCAACTTGTCATGACTTGCAAGGAGGTCGGCATTTCAGTGTAATTAGCAAATCTCCAGGCAGTTAATCTATTCATAAATGATAACAACTTATCATGATATGGCGAAAAAAATTCGATTTTGCTTATTGTTTGCACCAAAATTGATAATAAAAAGAAATAAGCAAAAAATTCATTATAACACAGACAATTCTATAGACCCAAAAAAAAAGCTCTGGAATTTTAGCAACACATTGCCCCATCTAAAAATTATCCCCGTTTCCAAGTTAACTATTAAGTTCATTAAATTTAGGGAAACAATGAAAATGTAATCACTATATGCAAGCATCTGATTTTATGTGAAATAGAAAAAATTTAAAATCAATGCAAATCTGATGCATTAAAAATATTAAGGCTGCAATAGTAATGGTCTTGTCATACCTGATCGTCCAGTAATATCCAATCAGCAAGAAAAAAAAATACACTTAAATGAAGTTAGGATATGTGGTTCATCTATAATAAGCTTCCCTCATCTATAAAGTAATCACCTCCCGCAGCTTTAAGGCACCAATGTTACCCTTATAGCTAGTGGCGGAGCCATGTGCAACTCAATTGGGGTCAATTGATCCCACTTAATTGAAAAATTAGTTTTTAGGTTTAGAAAATTTAGAAAATTTTAAAGTTGTTTCATATTTGACCCCACTAGGTTTTATCAAATTCTCTTTTCTACATGCATTGACTCCAAAAAATTAAATTTTTGTAGTTCTTACCATTACAAGAATTTTGAATTTATTTCAAGTCATTTATGGAAGTTCTTTCAAGAATAAATTTTTCTTTAGTTTTCAAAAACAAGGGATGAGTTTTCTTGAGTGGAGTGGAAAAATCAATTTTTCCAACTTCAAAGTTTTGAAAAACAAAAATTTTTGAAATGGATGCTAAATTTTTTATTTATAATGCAAAATTAAGTTACGTATAATACACTAAAGATAAATTTCTTAAAAGAAACATATAGAAGATCAAATTGATGGTAGTTCACATATTATTTTTAAAAAAAAATCAAGAGATTCAGTTACTTACATTGGAACAAATGTATTTAATAAATTTGATAATGAATTGATTTTGTAACTTTTTAAGAAAATAAGTACTCAAAGAATATAATTATAATTTGTATGTAATATTAGTTGTTTTTTTAAAATAAATTTTACTGTATTAAAATTTGACCTCACTTATTATGAGGTCTTGGTTCCGCCCCTACTTATAGCTATTCCTTGAAATACAAAAGAAATGAAAAGAAAAAGCTTCCAAAACTATGACTAGTTGAGAGGAAACACTTATACAGCATCCAGAACAGGACCACGTACGTGACCATAGTCATGAAGCTTTGTGTGATAATTTGGGCCATAAAAAGTTTTTCTTGTTCTGTTTGTAAGTGCTTGAAACTTGAGGCTGGCAGTCTTGGATCCACCAATTCCAGTTGATGTAAATGCAACTTTTATTGTTTTCCTAGCTGCAAAAGCTTGAATCATCATTGATCCATGACAACCATTCCTAGCATCCCCAAAAGTGAATGAAAGAATGTAGAACTTTTTAGGTATTCTTCTTATGATTTGTGCAATAGCTGTTTCTCTTCCTCCAACCAATTCAATAGCTGCAAGACCTTGGGGAACAAAGAAGTGCTTCGAGTCAACATACTTAAGGGGTTTGGGGGATTCAACAATCCATCCAAGGAGCGGTGAGTTGAGGTCTGTCTGCTTAGGGAGGAGCAAAACCCCAGTTGAGAAGTTCTTGAATACATGAGGGCCCGTTTCCAAATCACCATTTTTAATCAAGTTACCTGCATATTTTCAGTACAAAGTTAGAGCTTCCTATGAATTATATAAAGGGCAAAAAACATGAATGACTCTCAAACTATATAGTTAATTGACTTTTAACCCTCCAACTATTAAATACATACTTTTGCCCCTTAAACTTATAAAAGGTATATTTTTTACCCTTTTGGTTAGAGATAATCTCAAAAACCTCTCCTAAGGTTTATGGTAATATCAGTTGGCATCTTTGAAATTTTAGGAATATCATTCAACTCCCATATTAGTGGGATCGGCTCATTAATCACTATTATAGCACACAAATAGATAATATTATCTTCACTAGTTTAACAATTTTTAGGCAAAACATTATGAAAAAGAAAGCTTTTAGGCAAAATAGGGAAATATTATATTGTGATCAACTTGGTAGAAAATTCAATTTAAGACAATATAAAAACATAGAATTAAAAGAAAAATATATCTATCTCATTAAATGGTTATTATAAAAATATTGTAAGGATACAAGAGTGAATTTGTTACAAAAAATATGTTTTATGGGAGGTTAGTGATATTTCTAAAATTTTAGGGGTGACAAATAATATTAACATAAATCCAAGGAAGATTTCTAAAATTATATCTTGCCAAAAGGGTAGGAAATATACCTTTTCACAAGTTTAAGGAGAAAAAAATATGCACTTAATAGTTGCAAGATTAAAAGTCAACTAACTTAAGAGTTTAAAGGTCATTCAGATTTTTTGCCATTATATAAATATACGTTGTTTTAGCTAAGATTTACTACATATTTAGAACAATCTATAAATTTAACTTTTAAAAATAGTGTGTATGACGAACGAATATTAATAGTCATTAATAAAATGAACAAAAAAGATAGTTGGGTAGTGATCAACAATTTAGAAGGACAATTTTTTGGGGTCAATATTAATAGCACTCACTTCTTTTTAATAGCACTCTTTTTGACCTTTTAACATGTGAATTAGAATAAAGTTCTCCTATTTTTCTTTGAATTTACAGCTATGATTTCTTATAATATGTGAATTAGAATAATGGATAATCTTAGAAACCACCCCCAAGGTTTCTGACTATTTCATTGGTGTCCCTCAAGATTTTTATAATATCACTAGCCTACCTTGAGGTTAATAATCTTGTAACATGTCAACCCATTTCATAATTAAAAAAATGATATCATCAGAGAGAACATTTTGTGATTCCACCAATGCCCTTCATTTAGTACATTTTTTCTTTTTTAAATTGAAGTCTATCAACTGTTTTAGTGACAAAATTCTAAATTCGGGGTATTACCGCCTCCAGAAATTAAGTGACAAAAGTACCGAAATTAAACTACTAGCACCTCATGTAGCACATTACCTAGTTGATTGAGTATGAAAAGAAAATTAAATATTTTAATAAAATAAAACTTCAGGGGAGGTAATAATGGTTATTAACCTCAAGGGGATATGTGCAGGATATTATAAATGTGGGTAAAGAAAATTTTAAGGAATTCACAAAGTCTCGAGTGTTAAGGAATCAACAAATGGAATTGTAAATTTTAAGGAATCTAATATCCTGGTCTCACAAAATTTTCTACTCTCATATGAGACTACTATGGATCTAAGAGCTAATGGGCCAAAATGAATACCAAAAAGAAAAAGATCAAAGTTGTGGCTTTCACTTTGCATTCACGTTGCTTCGCAAGAAATCTAGATTGGAAGACGGATTAGGTAAGGGACGTGAAATAAAGCCAAAAATTTAATAAAAAAACCCAAAATAAGACAATGCAGGCCAGATGTTTGAATAAAAAATTATTAAAAAATATTTCTTAGAATAATATTTAACACGCTTTATGATGCGACATATGTGAACTAAAAATGCTGTTGATAAAATAAAAATGTGGTGAAAAATTGTGTTTGTGATGTAGCAAAAAAAATCTTTTTTCTTCGCATATCATAGGATATTAAATAGTCTTCTATTCAAATTTACCGACCACGAGAGGTGATCGTCACCGATCAGTGTGGTTGAGCGGTTGAATAGCGGGTCAGCTATTACTTATATTATATAAAAATTATTATATTTTAAATAAAAATAATAAAAATATAAAGTTTACAGCCAATTCAACTGATGATTTTTTCTCTATTCAATCGGATTTGATGCAGAAACAATGTAATTAGAAATCCAGCCTCGCCTTATTATCAATTCACTGGGTTGACTAGTTTGATAATTGGGCCGGGTTGGACCAGTTTTCATAATTATACTTTGCATAGCTTTTTTGTAGCCTAAAACATTGCATACAGCAAGTAGGCAGTGCGTGCACCACAACTTTAAGCAAACATCCTTTCCTACTGGACTCAACAACTAACTCTTCCAGTTGACTATTCTTCCTTTCACTCGCTCTCTCTCTCATATAAGTAAGAAGGATGCTGAATTCCTTGATCATATAAGTAAGAAGATCAAGGAATTCAGCATCCTTCTTACTTATATGAGAGAGAGAGCGAGTGAAAGGAAGAATAGTCAACTGGAAGAGTTAGTTGTTGAGTCCAGTAGGAAAGGATGTTTGCTTAAAGTTGTGCTGCAAGCATTGCCTACTTGCTGTATGCAATGTTTTAGGCTACCAAAAAAGCTATGCAAAGTATAATTATGAAAACTGGTCCAACCCGGCCCAATTATCAAACTAGTCAACCCAAGGAATTGATAATAGGCTGGATTTCTAATTAGATTGTTTCTGCATCAAATCCGATTGAATAGAGAAAAAATCATCAGTTGAATTGGTGGTAAACTTTATATTTTTATTATTTTTATTTAAAATATAATAATTTTTATATAATATAAGTAATAGCTGACCCGCTATTCAACTGCTCAACCCACACTAGAATTGGTGATTCGGTGACCCGATCACCTCTTAGGGTCGGTAAATTTGAATAGCAAACTATTTAATATCCTATGATATGCGAAGAAAAAAGATTTTTTTTGCTACATCACAAACACAATTTTTCACCACATTTTTATTTTATCAACAGCATTTTTAGCCACATATGTCGCATCATAAAACGTGTTAAATATTATTCTAAGAAATACTTTTTTTAATAATTTTTTTATTCAAACATCTGGCCTGCATTGTCTTATTTTGGGTTTTTTTATTAAATTTTTGGCTTTATTTCACGTCCCTTACCTAATCCGTCTTCCAATCTAGATTTCTTGCGAAGCAACGTGAATGCAAAGTGAAAGCCACAACTTTGATCTTTTTCTTTTTGGTATTCATTTTGGCCCATTAGCTCTTAGATCCATAGTAGTCTCATATGAGAGTAGAAAATTTTGTGAGACCAGGATATTAGATTCCTTAAAATTTACAATTCCATTTGTTGATTCCTTAACACTCGAGACTTTGTGAATTCCTTAAAACTTCTCCAGACCCGGATATGAGTACTTTCTTGTCTTTCTATCCTTACTCCAATCCCGCTAGCTGCCCAAGTTATTAGTGCGGCCTTTCCTTCTGGCCTGTAGAATATGGTTAAAACATGCATAGCATATAAGAATAGTTCCACTTTGTGAAAATAACATGTTCTTTTGATTTTTGTTTTTTTAGGTGAACCAACGAATCCATTCTTGTTTTCATAGGGCTACTACATAAATATTCTTGACATGATTTTTTTTGGCATGTTAGATGCTTGAATTGGAATGCAGACTACAATCTATTTGTAGACAACGGAATTTTAATCAATTTTTTAAAATTTCCATTGATCTATAAATTATTTTCATGGTATATTTCTATCCAATCAAATATTGTCATATGTCATGCACGCATGAAAATTTGATTATTTGACAGCCAATTATATATTTCCAAGTGTCAAGTTAGAGCTTAATTCAACGTGCAGGATATTAACCATTTACTACTTTACAAGAGATATTCAGGGTCTTTTCATAGTCAAGAATTCATTTATTGATCCCGCTATTCATGATTTTCAAGTGATTAGATTTAGATTTTACCCAAATTTGGAAGAGTCCATCTGAAATTTTTAAATTCAGTTTGTTCAAGACCAGAAAGGCGAAAGGGATGCAATAGATTATGCCTAATTCTTAGTTGATACAAGGCTTGAACTTGAAAGAGCAAAACTCTAAGGCTGACTAAAGAAGGCAAATCAATTAACGATGCCAATTAGATTAGAAGAAAAGTCAATAAAATTATCTCATTAGTGTTGATGAGTTAGGTGAGCATGATTTATAAATTTTTTAATGACTTTCCAGATGACAATTAGAACTACATTGCATTCCAATTGGTTATCTTCAATTCAACTTTTTTGTTTTGGGTTCTTGGAAATATCTCATAAGTACTTGATCATTTCCCCTTTATTGAACATCATTTTTATTTGATCGTAGAAAAATTGCTGATTCTTACCTGCACTTTTGGGCTTAACAGGCTATTGGTAGACCTGTCACCTGGCACAAATTTGGTTCTCGATGCTGACGAAGATGCAGGTTCTTACTTTATTAGTGCAGTATGTTGGTAGAGTGATGGCCCAACCATGTTAGCTGCTAACAGCCAAGGAACAATTAAAGTGCTACTACTTGCTGCATGAGTGCGCGAAAATCGAGATTAGTATGTTTATGTATCCTCGCGAATAAATTTAGTACTTTAAAATTTCCAAACTTGTGCAATTGACAGGACTAATTTCCAAGCATGTGGTCAAAGTTTGATATTAAAATTTAATACTTAACGCTGTCCGACAAAAAATCGGGCAATTATTTCAAAGAAAATTTACTAATCAAAAAACGATAACTGAATAGTTAAATATACAACTAATTTTACAATCAAGTAAAATTATTATTATTATTATCATTATTATTTATTTTCAGAAAAGAATAAAATTTTGAGACCCTCACATCCTGAATGATTGATTAAACAAGGGTTAACATGATTGATTTGTACATATAGATTAGTTAAAACTAGACTTGTATAACAAATTGAGTACTTGATTTACTCACAATCCGAGATTATTATTGATAAGTGTTTATTTTACATGCTTTTAGTATGTTTAAGTACATAGTTTTTGTGTGTTTTTGATATTTTTATGGCTAATTAACTTGGGTTCTAGTGAAATTCTACATTTTATGGTTTAAATGAGAAAAGTGTATTTTTGTGGATTAATATGGTGAAATTTTCATGTTTTTGTAGGATTAAATGCTCAATTATCAAATGAGGAAAATGAGGAAATAATTTGCCAAGAAGCCTTGACAAAAAGTTCGGATTTCACAATTTTGGAACAGATTCGCGAGCCAATACGCGATGCAACCAATGAAGAAAAAGACTAGCTCACGAATCCCTCTCGGTGGAAGCAGGGGAGACGATCCGCGATGGGATCCGCGAGCCTCTTCCTCGCGGATCCGGTTCGCGGATCCCTGACAATGACTGCTGCAAGTTGCAGCCGAAATCCAGTTTTTCCACCTCATTTCCAGCTCAATTTTCAGACGAATTTCAATGAAAACTGCGTGAAGAATCTGGTGAAGTTGAAGAAACAACTCATAGCAAATTCAAAACACAATTTACTTCAACTTTACAACTCATTTGAGATTGAAGTTCAATGGATTCAATGCATGAGGATTCATGAAGACATTTTTCTTGACTTTTGAAGGCCAAATTTTTCATGTGTTCACATGATAGAATTTTGGTAGCTTATGGATGAATTCTTCTATAAATAGGGCCTCTTGTAGACAATTGAAAGAATTAGAATAAAAGAGAGAGGAGAAGGCTAGATTCACTACAAAATGTAGTCTTCACTAGTTCCTTAGTTTAGTATAGTTAGTAGTATAGTAAGGATGTTTAGCTAAGTTATTGTCTTGAGTTATGGATGAACTTTCTGTATCTTGTTTGTGATACTTACATGGTTATTTGATGCTATTATTTTGAGCAAGTATTTAGTACTTTGGCTTTTCTAAACATGATTAACCGGCCATTAATTGTGATAATCTCAAGGTGTTAAGTTTAAATAAAAGTGAGAATTTGACACTAGTTCATAAAGTTCTAAACCTAGGAAGTCACTCACTAATGTAGGGTGGCGCCTTTGTGGCTTTAGTGATTCATTTCATGTAATTTCATAGAGGAAATAAGCTTGTAGTTAATTCCATAACCACGCTAGTAGGTATGGTTTAGTTATGAGTATAGATGATACACTACGAAAGTATGTTTCACGTGCATTAGGAAATTATGCCATGCTTAGCCAAGGTAATAACATTAATTCAACCGGTAACTTCATTTGCAAAAGTAGTAAGGAATTCCATAACTTGAGGAGCTTTTAATTGTTATTTTACTTATTTCATTTTATGTTTGTAGTTTAGATTAATTTATTTGCCTGTGACAGTCTAAATAATAGAGGAGTTCGAAAATCACCAGTACTTGACATTCTTCCCTGTGGGATCGACACCTATACAACCCAATGCTCGATAAACGATCTGTATACTTGCAGAAAACGGGGTTGTTTAGGTTTTATTTAAAATTTGGTGTATGGTAAAACCTCGTCAAGTTTTTGGCGCCGCTGCTGGGGAAGAGATTTGTTCAATATCGGTGCTAAGAACAATTCTATTACTTTAGACATTTTTATATTTATGTTCTAGTTTGTGTTTTATTAACTATTCTTCTTCACTAATCTTGCTTTTAGTGTATTTGAAAGCAGTTTTAGGTTTTAAAGAAGGATAATAAGGACGTGAATCAAGGCTTGAGAGAAGGAAGTTTGGCAATGGACTCCTACAATTTTCAAGGCTATAATTATGGAGGTAATCAAAGGATGTTCGAAAGGTATGTCATTTGAAGATTGCACAAGGAGTATTAATGCTAAACTTGATTTTATTACATTAAATGTGCAAATGGAGACCATTACGAATTTGCTTGAACAAAAAAGGAATGCTAATGCTTTTAATTCTAATTATGTGATTTGTGACTTGTGTGGAAGTAATCATGCTACATATACATGTATGCAAGCACAACATGTGGATTATTATGATGAATTTGAGTATTACAAATCTTGTTTTGATCAAAATGGTGCTAATTGTGATAATTCTTATACGAATGGTTGGAATAATCCATGCGTTTATGATGATTCTTCATGTTTTTATGATTACCAACCTAATGGTGTTCAAATTGACTCAAAGCCATCTTGGGAAATAGCTATAGAAAAGTTAGCTCATCCACCTTTATCTTTGGAGCAAGAAAGATTAGCTAATGATTCTAAGCCATATTGGGAAGTAGCTATTGAAAAATTAGCTAATACAACTTCCAATAATTTTGATAGGGTTGAGAAAAGATTAGATGAATTAGCTTTTCACTTTGAAGGAATACAAGACCAATTGCATACTTTGTGTGAAGTTATTTCATGTAGTGAAATGCCAATTGACCCTAACATCAATGGTGAGAATGTTGTGTGTGAAAGTGGAATGTATTTTGATGATAATGATGAATCTTATTTGTATTTCAATGATGAAATGTCCATTTCACATGATGATGATTTTGGAATGAATTTTGAACCTCAAGAGGTAAGCATGAATGATGTTTATATAACCCCTTTTGAGGAATGTGGTGCATGTATAGATTCCAAGGTCATCATACCTCAAGAAGGCTATATGGACATTCCTTTGGTAAGTTCTCAAGTGATGGAAAAAGGTAATATCTATGAAACACTTGAGATTGGTAAACCTCTTCCTTCTTTCCTACCATTTGGTTATATGACTCACTTGATCGAATCACCTTTTAATGATCCACCTCGCTTTCAAATGGTGGATTTCTCATTAACTAAACCTCCTTGATGAAATGGTAATATAGTCAAGCTAATGACTATCAAAGAGCGCTAGTTGGGAGGCAGCCCATCAATTTGTGTTATTTTTGTTAGTTTGAATGTTTGAGCATGTGTATTATATATTTTTAAGTGTGTTTGTTTTGTTTGTTTTGTAGGGAAATCAAACATGGCAAAAATGACCTTTTTGGCGAGAAGTGAATAGTAAAATGCAAACAACTTGGTACCTCAATTTGTGTTTTAGTTGTTAATGATCCAAGAAATGAGGTTAGTTATGTTGTTTTGATCATTTTACATGTGTAGAAGAGGTGCATTTCATAATTAACAAACAGGGTAATTAATCTGGAAATAGGAGAAAAAAGTTTTTCAAAGAAACAGCTGCAGAAAAATTGCAGAATCAACTTTCCAGCCAGATCCGCGATCCAAGTATCGCGGATCATGAGCCACGCGGATCAGAGCCAGAGAATGTGACAGCCCCACTTCTCCCTAGGGCATACCCTAAGGTATCCGTGGACCGCCTGCCTAGCTCTCGCCAGGACTCACTCACATAAATATCGCTAAAACATTAAACTAACATTCAAATCTCAAATCTAAACTCAACAATAACTTATAATCACATTACACCATCCTTACAATCTCCAAATTACATAAAATACTTATTAAACGTTCAAATTCTCATAATACAAAAGCTCTCGGAATCACATTCCACGTTTGTCATATCAATACAAAAGCAAACCCTAACTCTAAAGGTTGGCTCCTTCACTTGGGTTCTCGGTCCCTGTTAAAGAAAACAATTTGGAAAGAATGAGCTAAAAGCCCAGTGAGTTCCAAAAATGCTTACAATTCACGTAAAACAGTTCAAATCATACTTCAAGTATACAATTCAAATCAAGTAGATAGACACTTAAATAGATATTGCTCGTATGAACTACTCGTGGGACATTGCCCATCAAAGTAGACTAGTCGAGGGACTTCGCCCAAGACATCACAAACTGACCGAGGGTACTCGCCCTACGACGTCACTTTATTTTATTGAAACTAGTCGAGAGACATCGCCCAACGACGTCACTTTATTTCATTGGAACTAGTCGAAGGTATTCACCCTACGATGTCACATGCTAGTCGAGGGATTTCGCCCAACGACGTCACATACTAGTCGAGGGATTTCGCCCAACGACGTCACAATCTTTCACTGAAACTAGTCGAGGGAATTCACCCTACGACGTCACATCATTTCATTGAAACTAGTCGAGGGACATCGCCCATCGACGTCACATTAGTTCATTGAAACTAGTTGAGGGACTTCACCCTACGACATCGCATACTAGTCGAGGGACTTCACCCAACGACGTCATAATACTTCACTTGAAACTAGTCGAGGGACTTCGCCCAACGACGTCACATCACTTGTAGGTAAATCACATCACTGGATAAAACACATGTCAAGTCAAGCAAGTCACGCACTTGAAAGTGTTTTTACTTAGAAATCATTTCAATAGTAAATTATTTCACTTATAAACACTAATAAATTATTTGGCAAGCACAAGTAAATTATTTCCTTTGAAATCGCTAGTAAATCCGTTCATTTGTAAATAGTTTGAAACATATTCTGAAATACTCACAAAAGTAGGAAAACATTTCATTTGTAAAGAATAGTAGTAAAACATTTCATTTGAAAACAAATTAGAACTAGTTTGAAAACAGGTTGGAACACTTACATTTATAGAACACCGCAAAACACTTTCACAATTTCTTTCATTTCAAATAAAGGTAAGTGTGATGAAGTACACACTACCCCCACTTAACAATTTACAAAGTCAAAAATCACTTCAAATCACTTGACCAATACACTTCGCATCATATTTACGAATCACATAACATATATGGAAACTCACCGAAATAGTAGGGTTCGGCTTCCACGTAAGGATTAAATTCACTTCCTTGCACACTCCCTAGCACAATTTCAAAAACAATAGTTAAGATTCACTTCTTTACTTATTAACTAAAACATTTCACTTTCACTTCATAGTTGCCAATCAATATTTTTCCCAAAATCCCTCAAGGAAAAACATTCATTTCACATGATACGCGTTTCAATAAATCTTTTGAAGATCTTTATATCATTTCAAATATGACATGTCACCGATGTACTCACCAAACACTATTTTCACATTTTCTTTAATAAAACACTTAGGTGAGGTTTATCACCTCAAAATCACTTTTATCACAAAGCTCAACACTCAATCTTCGACAATACTTTAATATAACTTTAAAACACTTCAAACCATATCTTTATTTTCAAAATTCATTAAATTTAGCCACAATACTTTAAAACCCTCAAATTCTCCCAAACGACATTTTTTCACTCAAAATTCAATGAAATTTCGTTTCATCTTTTAAAACTCATACACTCATAAATGAACAGAAAATGCGTTCTCTTAGACAGAGATTCATTAAGAACAATCGTAAAATCTCGAAATCAAACATGGAAATTACCAAGCATGGGTTTGGCCATCTTATACATTTTCTATCACAATTTCCAACAACAAAACCCTACTTTCTAATCATATCATGACAAATTTCATTAAATATCAAACAAATCCCAACAGTCCTCAAGTCCGCTACCTAGAGGCCACCTCAAGTCCGCTACCTAGGTTGGGATTTTAAGAGCCCAACTTCATCTTTTCGCATGAGATCATTATATCAATATCAACCATAGATCTAAGCTATTTAACTCTAATAAAGCTATATCTAGAAGATTTAGAGTTTATACCTCCGGATCTAACACATCCAACAAGATCAAGGATGATCTCGTGAGTTCCACTTTCCAAAGTTGCTTCCAAGCCTAGCAACCTTCACAAGCTTCACCTTGCCCTTGATCCACTAGATTTGATGGTGTTTTCCCACAAAGTTCCAAGATCAAGTTCAAGAGTCACCCATAAGCTTTCTTTCCTTCTTTTCCTTTCTCCAAAATTTTGATCTCACCCCTCTTCTCTCACCCTCAATCGGCTGCCAAGGTAGGATGAAACCCAAGCAAAATCCTTCACCTGCTTCACAAGTTCAAGGTGCAAGTTGAAGGAAAGAATGAAAGATCAAGATGCAAGCTTTTCCCCTCTTTTCTTCCTTCAAGAAACCGGACCAGCTCTCTCTCTCCCTTCCCTCTCTCTCGGCTGGAAAAGTGAAGAAGATGATGGCCTTCAATGGTGGTTTGAAGCTTCAAGGTTGCAAGGAAGAAGAAAGGAAAGAACAAGATGACAACTCTCACACTCTCTCTTGCTCTTTAGTTTCGGCCTCCCTCTCTCTCTTCACTCCAAAAGTGCAGCTGAAAATGAAGCCTCAAGGTTGCAAGAAGTCAACCCTTAAGAGACAAAAAGAGGCCATTTCCTTGATTTAAGGAAAAGTGCCTTTTTGGGCACTTTATATCACACACACACATAGTCCAACTTACACCGCTTTTACTCCATTCCAACACTATCCAATCTTAATAATATTTTCATAATATCACTACATATGCTCGATTCAACTTAAAGTCACTAATCACGCTCTGGTAGAAAATTAAACACTTAATTCGCCAAAACCACACCGCAAATAATTCGCTTAAAATTCTCTAAATTGGAAAATATTCACTTTAAATATAAATTCACTCATATTTCGATGAATAAACACAATATAAATACTATTTTGTATTTTTAAAATAATTCTAAATTTTGAGGCTCCTCACAGAAAATTTAACCACAACCGTGATAATGATATGTAATACTCAAGGATCCATGAGCTTCATGGATCATCTTCTCGAGAAGTCCAAATTAAAAACGCTGAGTTGAACGCAAGCAAGCCGCTGATCCTGATTCAGATATTGATCCGCACAGTGAATCGCTGGATCTAGTCTCAAGGATCGGTCACCGGCTAAAAAATGAAAAGTCACGAAGCATTTTCTTCTTCTCATCGCGACTCTCCTGCATTTACACGCACCAGCACACCGTTCTTGCACACACTACACTAAATCCTCCTTTTTCCTTGCTAATCTTCAAGAAAATCATCAACCCAACCCCTAGTGACCATCAAGGAGCAATTTTATCCGATTGAAATCAAACAAAAACACCTAAAAATCGGATTTTTGGAGAAATTAAGCCTAGGGTTTCCGATTTTTAATTCTTCAAATTAGTGGCTATTTTGGGCTAAATTCAAGGGGCTTTTTGCATCAATCATCTCCCCATTCATCCTTCAACTGATTCCAGGTAACATTCCTTAATTTACATTCACGAATTTCGATTTCCCAATTTCATGTTCTTGAGCAATTTTTGTAAAATTTTGGGTTTTGATTTTCGTGATTAATGGTTGTTGGTTCTTGATTCCAGTATACTTATTGATGATGTTTAAGCATGTTTTGTGAAGAAATTATGGGAATGTGCTAATTTTTAGTGAAGATTAAATTCTTAAATTTCCTATAAAATGCTCAATTTGGGATTAATGCTTGGCATGATTGAAAATGTATTTGGTTGATATTATGGAACTTATAATTATCCTTGGATGCTATTTGTTCCAAATATGAGGAATTTTGGGATCATTTAGATAATTTTTGTCAATTTTTGCCTAATTTTGGAATTTAATTTTATCTGTAGAAAATGGCAATTATTGGTGAATTTGAGCATATTCATGGTTTTTAAATCTTGATATGGAGTATGTTGTATATATTTGTATTGAGATTTAGAGGAATTTTTGGAAAATTTGATGAAAGTTGGTAATTTCAAATTTATTTCAAGGGGATGATGCTTTGTTGACATTTGGATTGAATTTGATGATTTTTATGCTTTAATTGGTTATTTGAAAAATTGTTGAAATTTACTTGATTAGTAATGTGTTTAAAAATTGTAATTTTGGCAATTTGTTAGATATTATGGCACGTACTAGAAGAGGTCTTCGTCGCCATTCACCATCTTCTACTTCAAGTGGTGAAGAAGAGCAACGTACATCATCACCTCTACCACAAAGGCGACGACCGAGGAGGACTACTACTATAGAGCCACCACCACCAGAGTATGATGCCATTTGGTTCACTTCAAAAGAGAACCAAGAATGGTATGAGGCAAGGGAGCATAAGGGATTCATTTTTAAAATGCACGTTGCTCCTGATGTCAATGCAGAATTCAAACTCACGGAGTCATTTGACATATTTGGTTGGGGTCCGATTCTCACATTGCCAGATCACTATTACCCCCAACTAGTCAAGGAGTTCTATGCCAACGTGGTAAACAAATTTGGGCATAGTGGAGAAAATATCAGATCCTATGTTCGAGGGAGACGAATTGAGATCGAGCGAGCCACATTGGCTTAACTTCTTGGAGTACGGAATACTGGTCCAGCTGTAGATTTGAAGAAAGAATTCCATGCTCCGGATCGACATTGGGAGATGGGACATGCAATGGCTCGATTTCACATTGAGCAAGAATTTACTCGCTCCCAACAAAAGGCGACAGTGAAGGCCAACAAGTTGGATAATCGGTTAAGGTTAATCACATATCTGGTTGCCCACAACGTCATTCCCAAGAAGAGTAGCTTGAATGAAGTAAGAAAGAGTGATTTATACTTCTTGGACAAGATGTTCCATGACCGGACATCTTCATTTGCCAACATTCCTCTTCCCAATATTATTATCTGCTATATGAGGACCGCAGCAAGGCATGCCACTATTGCATATCGGTTTGGTTTCCCACGGCTTCTCTCATTTCTTTTTGAGAGGATGGAGGTGAATTTGGATGGGGTGGAGCAAAGGCCTGTCAAGTCAACTTATGAATTGAACTATTTTGTTCTAAATGACTTGAGTATTTCAACGGCAAATATTCCTCATCCTCGAGGTCGGCAATCTCAGCCCACTTTACAATTTGAAGTTGGAGGAACTTCAGGAACAGCTCACGAGGAAGAAGGAGGAGTCGGCACCTCGACTGTTATTCCCTACACCGGTCCTTCTACTTCCGCTCCTCCTAGGCAAAGATCAATTTGGGAGCGTGTTTTGGCCACCATTGGGTGTTTGGAGACTCGTGTCAATGAAGGTTTCAATCAAGTAAACACCCGTCTTGACACCATGGAGTCTCGCATTCATCGGATAGAAGACCACTTACATATCCCAGGAGATGGCGAGCAGGCTCAAGGAGGCCATGGTGACAACCAAGGAGGGGGAGATGGACAACAATGAAGACCATGTTTAATTTCCTTAGTTGTATTGTTTTTTATGTCCTTTTGAACTTATGTTTTATCCTTCCTTTCTTATGCAGCTTTTGTGGACTTGTAGAGGATGTTCGTGATGTTTTGAATATTTTGGACCTCTGCCATATTAATAAGGGGAGTTTTTACTGTTACTTTCCCCTACACATTGAGGACAATGTGTATTTTAGGTGTGGGGGAGAGGTTTACTTATTTTATATGCTTTCTTTGCTTTATATGCTTGAACTTGTGTTTGGAAATGTTATTGTGATATGTTGTGTTGAAATTTGGGTTGCTGGCAGGGAGTTTGGTCCAGTTTTAAGGGGAGATTCTGCCAAAATTTTTCCAAATATTTGTTCAAAATTGTGAAAATTACCCCAAAATTTTTGAAAATTTTTCAACTTGGTCCACAAAGGAGGAAGTTTTAAATATTATTTTTTCAAATTTTCTCATCTTTTTGAAATAACTTTATGTGAATTGGTAAATTCAATTTACATTTGACTTGGAATTAGTGATTATGTGATTTGACCAATTGTCTTTTAGAAAATATATTTTGTAAAATGAGGAAAATTATGCCTATAATTTTAGTTGTTAAATGATATCTTTTCTTTTACTTACTTATACAAAGAAGTGACTGATATAGTTAAGTCAATAAGGCTTCATTTTCCATGAATTAAAGTTTTAGAGGGAACTTTCTAAAAAAAAAAAAACTCTAATTATTCTTGAGCTGAGTAACCGGGAGTCTTCATCTAAAAATGTCGATTTTCACATAAAAAGGCGCTTGAGTAAGGAGAAATTGAATAAAGAGAAGTTGAGTAACCGGAGATCTTCACCTAAAAGTGTCGATTTTCGCGTCAAAAGACTTTTCTATTATTTAAATAAAGTATAATCCCTCTAAATAAAAAGAAAAAAATAATGGTGGAAAAAGGAAAGCCAACTCATTGACTATATGAATTACCTTTTTGTGTAATTAGGTCGAAGTAAAAGGTTGAAATTTAACTTGTTTAAATTTAGGGTATAATTATCTTTCTTTACTTAATTATTATGAGTATTCGAGGTGATTGAATTTTGCATAAAAATTGATTACTAAGTTGTGGAGATTGACTTTAAAATTCACATTGGTTATTTCAAAACACTTAAATCATTGTTGGTTTGTATTTCTAATTGCTTGAGGACAAGCAATGATTCAAGTGTGGGGGAATTTGATAAGTGTTTATTTTACATGCTTTTAGTATGTTTAAGTACATAGTTTTTGTGTGTTTTGATATTTTATGGCTAATTAACTTGGTTCTAGTGAAATTCTACATTTTATGGTTTAAATGAGAAAAGTGTATTTTTGTGGATTAATATGGTGAAATTTTCATGTTTTTGTAGGATTAAATGCTCAATTATCAAATGAGGAAAATGAGGAAATAATTTGCCAAGAAGTCTTGACGAAAAGTTCGGATTTCACAATTTTGGAACAGATTCGCGAGCCAATATGCGATGCAACCAATGAAGAAAAAGACTAGCTCGCGAATCCCACTCGGTGGAAGCAGGGGAGACGATCCGCAATGGGATCCGCGAGCCTCTTCCTCGCGGATCCGGTTCATGGATCCCCGACAATGATCACGCAAGTTAAAACCAAATCCGCTTTTCTAGCTCACTTCCAGCTCAATTTTCGACTAATTTCAATGAAACCGCATGAAGAATCGGTGAAGTTGAAGAAACAACTCATAGCAAATTCAAAACACAATTTGCTTCAACTTTACAACTCATTTGAGATTGAAATTCAATGGATTCAATGCCTGAAGATTCATGAAGACATTTTTCTTGACTTTTGAAGGCCAAATTTTTCATGTGTTCACATGATAGAATTTTGGTAGCTTATGGATGAATTCTTCTATAAATAGGGCCTCTTGTAGACAATTGAAAGAATTAGAATAAAAGAGAGAGGAGAAGGCTAGATTCACTACAAAATGTAGTCTTCACTAGTTCCTTAGTTTAGTATAGTTAGTAGTATAGTAAGGATGTTTAGCTAAGTTATTGTCTTGAGTTATGGATGAACTTTCTGTATCTTGTTTGTGATACTTACATGTGGTTATTTGATGCTATTATTTTGAGCAAGTATTTAGTACTTTGGCTTTTCTAATCATGATTAACCGGCCATTAATTGTGATAATCTCAAGGTGTTAAGTTTAAATGAAAGTGAGAATTTAACACTAGTTCATAAAGTTCTAAACCTAGGAAGTCACTCACTAATGTAGGGTGGCGCCTTTGTGGCTTTAGTGATTCATTTCATGTAATTTCATAGAGGAAATAAGCTTGTAGTTAATTCCATAACCACGCTAGTAGGTATGGTTTAGCTATGAGTATAGATGATACACTACGAAAGTATGTTTCACGTGCATTAGGAAATTATGCCATGCTTAGCCAAGGTAATAACATTAATTCAACCGGTAACTTCATTTGCAAAAGTAGTAAGTGACAGGTGCCGAACCTGTACAATAATAAATGTTTAAAATCCTAATTACCACCACAATTAATTTGTAAGAGTGGCAAGTAAGGTCGTCTCCTCAGGGAACGGGTAGGAAAAATGTCTCTTTCTAAGTCACGTAAAATGGGGATTTGATGGAATAGAACTAAAAATAAAATAAATAAACTTAGAAAATGAAATTGAAAAATACTAAATAAATAAATCACCAAAGAACGTATTGAGAGTAATTTACTAGAAATAACAAATGATAAAATTCTACCCAAAGGAACAACGCCTCGTGCACGCCCAATCACTTGATCATTGATGCATAAATATTTCATTCATTTGTCACTAGGCTAGTTATAGTTGCCAACAAGCTCGACAACCGCCTTTTCCTTACTTTTTTCGACAGCCAAGGTTAACCGCTTCCCTAACCGAGATAACAACCCTAGGTACCACCATAGAATTTAATTATCCAATTGCATTAAAAGCTAGAAAACCCAACCCTAACCAACAAACACGCAAGAGGGTTCATTTAAGCTAGATCATACGCTTCCCAACATAAAACCACTATGGTGGTCGCCACTAATTATTAACTAAATGAACGACTACGTATTCAATTAGTTAATTTGACAGTAGGCTATTAGGTTAAATTAAATATCCGGCCGTGATACTCAATTAACAAAATAACCCTCAAGCAATTAATCCAGAAAACGTACGAATAATAACAAATTAAAAGAAAGGTTAGAGATTCGATTAGATCTCACAAATATCCTGGACCGCGCCTTTGAGTTGCCCTTTGAGTAGACTAGGGTTCTAGCCGCTCCTCATGGAGAATTTCATCCAACAAATGTTTGAGAAATTTTCAACCATGGAAGTAACGAGAAAAGAAAACGAAAATAGCAAATTGAAAAAAAAGGAATTTCCAAGTCAACGAAACAATGAAGTCAGCCGCCAAAATCCAATCATTTAGTTGCCACAATCCAATGATCAATCACAATCACCAATGAAGACAAAACGTAGGGAAGCAATCTATAAAGAAGTCTTCCTCCTAATTATATTATATGATCAATCACGAAGACCATAGGAAGAGGAAAAGAAACGATGGAGTTGTTTTCTTGTCTTGCGTCCTGACTTCGTCTCCTTTGACTTTAGATGATAACCAATTAATAAAAAGCTAAGCTTCCCTATTCAATTAGGAAACCTAGTCCTAATTGGAGTCTATTTTCCTAAAAAGCATTAATAAAGTAAATAAGGAAACTAATCACTAAAAATCCCTAATTAAAAGGGTCTTCAAACAATTACTGAAAATAAATAAAGTCTTCCACCAATGGTAGGAATTGTCAGGCGTAGGATCTCTTCCACAGAAATTCTTCTTCACAGCCCAATGTAGCGCGCCCACGGCCTATCCTTGAAGGTCTTCTGGAATTTTCACCAAAAATAGAGCTTTTAATCTTCAATTAATTCCAAGAACCTAAAATCAATACCAAAACCAAATATGAGTAGAATAAGGCAATTAAAATCATATCTAGGCCATAATTGAGGGAAAATGTCCACAATTAATGTGTACAATTAAGGACTCAACAGTAAGGAATTCCATAACTTGAGGAGCTTTTAATTGTTATTTTACTTATTTCATTTTATGTTTGTAGTTTAGATTAATTTATTTGCCTGTGACAGTCTAAATAATAGAGGAGTTCGAAAATCACCGGTACTTGACATTCTTCCCTGTGGGATCGACACCTATACAACCCTATGCTCATAAACGATCTGTATACTTGTAGAAAATGGGGTTGTTTAGGTTTTATTTAAAATTTGGTGTATGGTAAAACCTCGTCAATTGTTCTTGACACCAAATCGTTTCGAATTGTTTTTCTGTTACCTCACTTTCAGGACCTCGGCGTTTAGTGAAATATATATTTTCTAAATTGTTATTTACCCATATCAGTTTCTAAATTGTCCATCATTCAAGCGTTATATATGTAGGGAAAAAAAAAGTACTACAGACTCGGAGTTTCAGGCAGTTCTGTAAAAGTTGAGATATTTAATAATAAAAATCTAAGAGATTAAGACTTAGAAGATCGATAATTAAAAATCTCATATTGGAATACCTAAAAAAGTCATTGGGTAGTCTTTATATTGGATGACGTAGATTTTTATTTTTTGAAAAAAGGTATTTTGATGAAACTAATGATGTTGTATCCAAAGGCATTTGTGAAGATGATGGAAACCAGCTTTCCTTAATCCCGATAAGGGCGCAGGAGGAAAAGAGCCAGATCTATGGCCCAAGTAGCTCCCTGGACAATAAATGATTATGAACTGACAAAGTCAATGCAGATCCTTCCTGGGCACACAAACTTAAAGAGTGATTGCCGACTTTAGGTCTTGATACCAACTCTGTCGACTTCATGAATAATTTTTATCTTTTTATAGTTATTTACACTCACAATTCTTATTGAAGACTCCTAGCTATAAGGTGTGAGAAAGTGACTAGGCCGAAAAGGTGGAGCGAGGGAGTACCTACGAATGAAGAATTGGTAACTAACTTCTTTACTAAGGGCTTGTTAACTCCTTATAACGAAGGAAAGAGAAATTGTCAGATCTAGGAGAAACACAAGAAGGTTTGGTCCGGGATATCATCATTATAAAGTGAAGAGATCTCTAGCTTGAGTAGGCCCCTTTAAGTGATGACTGAAGTATGGGTAAATTGGAGCAGTCATAATGTGAAAAGTCAAAATAAATTCTAGGATGAAATTCATAAGCTCGAATAGTGTTCACACTCCTTAAGAATTTACTCCTCTCGTTAAATTTGGTTAGACCCTATTTAGACAATACACAAAGCTCAAGTGAATTAAGATTCACTTTAGTATAAGGCTTCGGTTTTTTAATTTAATAAGAACGGAAAATTTCATTTAAATCCAATTTGATTCCTCGATCATAATTTAATTTCAACCATTTTTTCCAATTTAATTGAAGGATATTTTTATCAATAGAGCGAGTTTTACGTTCCTTACAAAGGGTTATCTATTGGGCGCAGTAGATTTGGATGCCTAAGATGAAAGATATCGTAAAAAGAAGAAGCTCACGCCCTTTCATTTTTTTGGTTCTTCCATATAAATCAAGAGCTAGCAGTTTTTTTTTTTATTTTTTACTTTTGTAAGAGATCACATATGGAAGAACCAAAAAACGCACTTGGTTGTGGCATCTTCTACCGACAAACTCTTGTTCGCTAAACTATTCGATTGTGGGTCGCAATAAGATCAACGTTCATAACTCCGTGACTTAGAGGGGTTGAGGTTATTCCACAATGTTGGAATGAACTATATCCATGAGGAGGACTAACAAGATTTTTAAATAATACTGTCAAGAATTCATATTTTTTTAATGAGATTAAGTTGCTCTGCCTGGGATACTACCATGTGTGATAAAATAATTCATTGTGCTGTACAAGTTTCCCTACTCAAGGAAACTTATGCTGTACTAGTCCTACTTGTACCAAAGAAGGATGGAGGATGGAGGATGTGCACGGATTGTAGGGCAGTTAATGCTATAACGGTAAAGTGTCAAGTTCTTGAGGATGTTCATTTGTGGATGAAGTCATGGATGCTGCCTAAGCTTTTCTTCATCCTATGTTTGTGTGAACATCATGCTACATGGCTCGTGCTCATGCGGATGTTACCTATGTTAGACCTTCTCATATTAACCAAACTTAGTCAACATAAATGGTTATTTCAATAATATCCTGCACATAATCAACTAACATATAGTAACGACAAACAGTTGACTGATGAATATAATCGAGCTAGCTATGTTTCATCAAAGACAAATTATTGGTTGTTTTGGAACCACTAGGTAGAGTCAAAGAGCTACATTCTTGCAGCCTTAAAATGAATATGGGTGAACATCCCGCCAAATGTAAAATCTTGACATTCTACAAAGGTCCAACTAACTCATAATAGGTGAACGCGAAATCATAGGAGGGTTATTAGTAATTTACCCTTATTTTGACTGATTATAGATTTTGATTTTGGATATTTAATTTTTGTGATGCTCTCTATGGTTTTCTTATTCTGATGGTAGATCATTTAATAACCAAAAAAGTTAAAATCTATAATCAATTAAAAATTAGTTTTTGCTGATTCGGATTATTCTCCATGATCAGTTTCTATATTCAAATTTTGTAAAATCTAAAGCAACCAAGAACAAGATCTTTATGTTTTAGACCCTGATTCGAATTATTATCCACAATCCGTAGTTTAAAGAAAGGAAAACAAGTTCCATAAACTTTAATATCACCTATTCTTTCAACGAAACAAAAAAAAACTGAACTGTTGATTCCTTAACAATCGAGACTTTAAGGAATCAAGCTAAATAAATGAATATATAGAGTTAGTTGGTCGAGACTTATCAGGTGGGATTAAAGGAAGAAAGCTTCGTCATGGATATCCAGGGATTCAAAGTGAAGACTTCAGTACTCTCTGGAAATTAATGGAATTGTAAATTTTATGACTGATTTCAACGACTAGATTAATGTCTAAGATGGGTCTGATTTTTTTTTTTTTTTGCCCTTTTGGGAAACAGAAGTTGAGACAATCCCACACATCTCACGCCTGATTTTATGGCATGACAACATGTCCCTCTTATCTATTCTTAGACCTTCAACTCAAGAACGACATGAACCCGTTTGAATTTTTTTATTTTGAATCTTATGGTGTTCGAGTTGTCTTTCCATACTTGAAAAGGTTTTTTGCTCTGGGCTCCTTTTAATCATTGAAATGAATTGATCTTCTACGTCTTTATTATTTCTTTTTTTTCTGAAAAATTCAAACAATGTCAGGATACAAGAATAAGGAGAAAAATCTACTCATAACTCGTAGTAGTAGGTTTTTCTGACCACATTGCTGTTGAAATTTTGCAGGTCTACTAGAAAATGGTAACTTTGAGGAAGGGCCAAAGGCATCAAACCTTGAGAAAAGACAGACCATAGGAAAATACTCCTTCCCCAAATGGGACATTCATGGCATAGTCGAGTATGTTTCAGGCGGGCCACAACATCGAGGTTGTTACTTTACAATCCCTCGTGGTGCCCATGCAGTGAGGCTAGTGAATGAGGCTTCCATATCTCAATATGTCAAAGGTGAAACCTGGAGCAATGTATTCTTTGACCCAGTCACCAGGACACGTGCCCAAGATGAGGTGCTATGGGTGTCTGTCCCTGTCCCTCGCTTCTCAAGTGATCTTCCTATTCCTATTCAAACATTGCACAGCGGCGATGGTGGTGATACTTATGCATGGGCCTTCAAGGCAACTTCTGATGTTGTTAAGGTCACATTTCATAATCCTGGAATTCAAGAGGATCCAGCCCGTGGACCTCTTCTTGATGCTATTGCAATCAAGGAGATACTTCCTCTTACATACACTAATGGTAAGTCATCTTCCAAATGGAAGTTTCTTTTTTAATATTATGATATCAAGCTTGAAACTGGAAGGGAATGTTAATGGAACTCCTTTATTTGTTAATAAGACTCCTCTTGACTTTTTTACGGATGTGAAAGGCTAAAAATACATCTACTTTTCATTTTAGTTACAACGTTATAAGAAATCATAGCTGTAAATTCATAGAAAAATGGACGGTTTCTGTTAAATTTTCATTTTAGTTAAAATTTTAGGGAGTCAATGTAGGTTTTCAAAACTCAAGAAGTTAAATTGAACATTAGTTAAACCACAAGGAGGTTCTTTGTATTTTACCATTGAGTTTATTAGGTGATTGATTCAAAAAAAAAAAAAAACGGATGTCTTCTTTGCTCATAATATGTTTGTGGAAATGTCCCAAATGAAATTGAAGTCTACTTGTGATATTCACTCTAAAAGACATAGTTGACTATAGGTATAAGTGGTAGTTTAATTAACACCGTCAATAGAACTAACTTCTGTCCATTTTCCACACCCCAGATAATCACAGAGTGGTTATATGGTCATATTGAAATGATAAGGGGTTATGTGGCTGAACGCGAAACCACAGGAGGGTTATTAGTAATTTACCCTTATTTTGACCGAATATAGATTTTGATTTTGGATATTCAATTTTTGTGATGTTCTCTATGGTTTTCTTATTCTGATGGTAGGTCATTTAATAACCAAAAAGTCTACCATTTAATAACCAAAAAGTTAAAATCTACAATCAATTAAAAAGTAGTTTTTGCTGATTCAGAGTGCAGGAATAGGACATAGTGGGTTTTTGGAATAAGCAAGTTGTGAAAATTTTTATCAAGCTCAAGGCTTGAGCTTGAGTCAAGTACTCGAGCTTGATAAGGCTCAACAATGTTTTCAAGTCGAGTTTGAGTACAAACATTACTCCCTTGAGTTAAGCTCGAGCTTCAACTTGTGTACTCGTTTGAGCTCAAGTAGCACTAGGAGTGTTTGAGTTTGATCTTGAGTACAGTGTTACTCGAGTTCGATTGATTCAATAGCACCCCTAATTAGTTAAAACCGTTGAAAATACTGTGCAGGGCCTGGGCCTCTTAGAGCTGGTAATAGTCATTCACTATCCAGCACTTCTAAGAGTAAATGATGAATCGAAACAATATTATCAAGAACACCATGAAACATGTTTTCCAATTTGTCACCTAGTTTTCTTGATTATCTAGCAGAGTTAGCTCAACTAGTGCATAAGAATATAAAATTAGAATGAGCTTTGTGTGAAACCCGTAGTAACCTAGTAATATCTGAAGGATTTAGATGTTAGGACAAAAAATCATGTAGCGGAAAAAAAACTAAAATCTTACGAATAAGAAACGCACGGAAGGATAAAAGAAATTTATTTCAAGAAGTTGATTTTTCTCAACTAGAAGCATAGGATTTCAAGTTTTTAAATAGAGAAACAAAATGACAGGTCGCCAACCAATCAAAAATAAAAATATCTATTCTAAAAACTTAAATTCAAGTATAGCGATGAGCAGCAAGTGACGGCGGAGCAGCAACTGGTGACGGAGGTAGCAGCTCGCCGTGAAGAACAACCATAAGTGGAGAGTAGCGCAGCAAGTGGCAGACTTCTGGTGAATGTCGGCAGCGACGATGGCTTGGCAGTGAGATGGCAGTTGCAAGTTGGCGAACTGTTAGAGGCAATTCATGTTGCTAGAGGAAGAGAAAGAAAGAACAAGAAAGAAAGAAAGAACAAGAAAGAAAGAAAGGAAAGAAAGGAAAAAGGAAGAAAAAGAGAGAGGTATTAGGGTTTCTTAACAAAATAAAATAAAGGAAAATATATATTTTAATTTTTTATTTTTATTTATTTATTTATTTTAATTTTTTTTGTGAAAACATCACATTTGGCGTGGCTACGCCCAACTCATAAGGAGTCTTCTAATAGCAAACCCGAAATTTGTCCCTTACACATGATCACTGGGCGTGGGCATGTCCAACTTAGATGAAGTCTTCTGGTCTCCATTTCAAAATTTGTCTGTTAAGTGTGACCCTAGATGTGGGCATGACAAAAACCCATGAGGTCTTCTGGTCATGAATTTATAGATATTGAGCAAAGGTATGACTAATAAGTGAGGGCATGTGATTTCAACCAGTAATCTTCTGTTCATCAGTTTGAAATGTGTCCCATTAAACGTGCCTTGCAGCACAGGCACGCCCAACCAAATGTTTCCTATCACAAAAAGATAAAATCACTTAATTTACATTTAAAATGTAAAAAAAAACACAAATTGACTAAAAAAAAAATCCTTGGGTTACCTCCCAAGTAGCGCCTTTCTTTAATGTCTTTGGTTAGACATTATTGTTTTTACTCAAGAAGGATAAAATCTCATAGCTCGTTTTATTGCTTTCTTCTCTACATAATCTTTATAGCCTTCATGAGTAATCCTTATGCACATGAGCTATTTTCCTTTTTTGACTAGGAGATGGCGCTAAGCAATCAAGTAACAATTTCAATTCTTTACTTACTTTTCCATCGTGATGACTAATTAAGAATTTAATAGTCATCATGACTCCTAACTTATTCCTGCCATGAAATTCAAATTCTTGTGGTATAACAAAATTAATTTCATTAATAGGATATATAGAATGAGAGTCAAGAACACATTGGTTAGGGGATGGAGAAGATATCACCATAAATAGAGGTTGTTCACTAGACTCTTCCACTGGAGAGATTTGAGGTTGAGATCTTTCATTTTTAACTTCCTCTTCAACTGCATCCATAGATCATTTCTTTTGAGATTCTTGTAGTACCTTACCACTTCTTGGGGTAATTGCGCTCCCATTTTCTTCAACGCTAATAATGGCTTGAGAGGATAATTTTTCAGACATTTGAGACGCCATTTGTACCATTGTTTATGCCATTAGAGACATTTGATCCTCCAACTTTTGAATACTCTTATGTTAGTAGCTAGTGATTCAATAATTTCTTCAAGAGATGTACCTGGCATTGATGATGGTTGTTGTTGTTGTTGTTGATATTGCCATCGAAAATGTGGTGGCTTCGCTGCATAGCTGTAGTTGTGGTAGGCCTACCATCCTTACCTATACATATTTGAATAAGGATTAAGTATTGGTGGAGATGAGTTATGGAGTACTCCAACATCATAAACTTGGGCATTTATGTCATCTTAAAGTGATGGGCACATGTAAATTAGATGATCCAATTGATATATTCCACAAGTGTTGATTTGTTCCTTCTGTCCATCACCTAATTTTGCACAAGAGAAGTTAAATCATCTAAATAAGGATCACTAATAGAAGAGCTCTCATTAACCCAATTAGGAATAGAATCCAGTCTATCACCAAAATATTGAAAATTAGCAGCGATCAACTATTAACAAAAATAGAAAAAATCAAAGAAAATAAATCAAAAAGGCACCAGTCCCCAACAACGACCCCAAAATTTGAAGGGTCGTCAACCAATCAAAAATAAAAATACCCACTCTAAAAAGTTAAATTCAAGTATAGCGATGAGTAAGGTCGTATCTATAGCGACTGGACTGATTTATTTCCTTCCAAAACAATAAATGAAAGGGGAATTTTTAAAAAATTAAACTAATTAATTAACACTAATAAAAAAAATAGACAAGAACAACGTAAATCTAAAGAATGACAATAAATGCTCTAACCAAATATGCAACTTTTCAGATACGATCCACACAACTGATCATTGATGCAATAGTATTTCAATTATTCATTAATAGATTGGTTATAGCCATCAATAAGTTCTAACAACCAACTTTTCCTTATTTTATAGATAGACAAGGTATGACCATTATCTTTTTTCCTAATCCAAAAACAATCCTAAATACGATTGTAAGATTTAATTTCTCGATTGCAATAAAAACTAGAAAAACCCACTAACCAATAAACACGCTACGAGAGTTTATTTAATTTAGATCGAACGTTTCGTGTAGTATTAACCAATCAAACAATTACAGATTTAATCAATTAATATGGCAGTAGATTATTAAGTTCATTGAAATATCGGGTCCTTGACATTCAAATAACAAAACAATCATAAGTAATTAAATCACAAAATGCACGAATATTAATGAATTAAGAGAACAGCCAAAAACCAATTTGATCTCATAGATGTTTGGAAACCGCGTCTTCAAGTTGATCTTTGGATAGAAGAAAAACTTCGTTGCTCCTCATGGAGAAAATCCTAAGCAAAGCTGAGAGAGATTTCCCTGAGGAAAGTTGATAATCTTCAGACGGAGAGAGAGTCTCCCGTTGTGTTTACAAAGAACAATTCTCTGGAGAGATAAAATCCTTTCCAACCTATTTTCCTATTTTATTGCTATCTTGATAAGGGATAATTCCTATTTTTAAAAGATATTCTACTCTAAAAAGGAAAAAGATAATAAAGATAGTTTCCTAATACAAATTGGGAACTGTGACATGAATAATTCTTGCCAAAATAAAATTTCGACTGGAATTAGAAAACTCCCACATCTGTAAAAAAAAAAATCCTAGCATTCTGGATTTGAAAACAGGATGTTGACGCGCCTACACCTAACTATATAGAAGTCTTCTGGAAATCAGCACTTTTAACTTCTTTTTATCCCAATTTCCTACAACCAATACCAATTACCAAATATAAGTAGAATCCATCTATTAATGCAATATTTGGTGAAAATAAGGAGGAAATAGATACAAAATAATCAACTAATATGCACCCTATCACAAAACTATGAATTCTACTCTAATTATGATTCTAAAACATGACTCAACCCTATTTACTAAATAGATTTTGATATCCAATATTAACATACTTATCAAATAATAAATTAACTTTGAAAACTAGCAAATTTCTAAATATTCTTGGTTTAAAATATGCCAACAATGCTTCTTTTAAACCGATCTCTTGATCTCGTCATCTCCAATATTATCATGAGTTTGAATCGTCTTTGCGGCCTCTGTAGCAGTGTAACTGATATGCAACTCCAATTTGCAATCATTAATTTCTTCTTCACTCATTGAGGTAGACGAAACTTATATTTTAGGTGCAATTTCATTACTAATTCTCTTCAATCAAAAAAGTCATCTATATTAACTCATTTGTATTTAGAACCACCATATTTTCTTGAGTAATGATAATCCACAAAATGTTCAACTGAAAAAAACATGCCTTTCAGAATCTTTTTATGACAATAATGTTACCATTGATAAGTTCTCTCTCCATGGCAATTCAAAATAATTTACGTACCTTCACAAATAATTTTTTGCTTCCCTACTTGAATTTTTGACCTCCCTGGGTTCAAACTTGATCAAACTCCACTGTAGATAATTAACAATTTTGCAGGACCTTTTTTCCTGATCACTGCATACCACCAATAATTTTGATAGAATCCCTCTTTTTAGACCTCTGTCCAATTAAAGTCACTGTTTTCCTAATTTCAATCAACAAACGAGTATTCTAAACCAACTTTCATGGTCTAATTCTTCAATATAAGTACACTACCATAACTTCTCTACCCGTCTATGGCACTGGTTTATCTATCATAAATTTTTATAAACTCTCCAAACACCAAAGATACCTCAGAATCAAATTCTTGAATTTAGAACTTTGATACCACTTATAACATAAAAGATCACGCAGTAGAAAAAAACTAAAATCTTATAAATAAGAAAAGCACAGGAGGATAAAATAAATTTATTCCAAGAAATTGATTTTCCTCAACTACAAGTGTAGGATTTCAAATTTTTAAATAGAGAAACAAAACTTCGAATCCTACTCTAATTATGATTCTAAAATATGAGTCAACCTTATTTTCTAAACATATTTTGATATCCAATTCTAATCGACTTAAATAATAAATCAACTTTTAAAATTAACAAATTTCTAAGTATGTTTGGTTTAAAATATGTTAGTATTAGATATCTTGACGTTGATATTTTTCCTTGTCAACATCAAAATATGAATGTGTATCCATTTGCCCTGTTGCAGTTTGGAGGACTCATTTGCGCTCCATGCATGTGTCCTCCAGCCTCTCTGACCACCACAGAGAAAAAATTCAATTAATTCCTACGCCAAGGATGAACTTAGGCTGTAGACCCTTGACAAATTGGTAATTCGGCAGTTTTTGACAGCAACTTTAGAGTGACATAGAATTGTTACACGTAATTATCGAAAGCAAAAACTTGTATACACGTGGGCGGCTTGCTAGAAAGTAGAAAATAAATTGGGAAAGAACCAAGAACATTCACAATGGGCTAAAAGATGTTTTTAATTATTTCCTCCACTATGCATCATGAAAAGGTAACTCCCACTGTTGACTCGTGGAGAATTTAAATACCCATTCAGCCATTTCAATGCAAAAACATTATTGATCTAGAGCTGGCCCATCACAAATGTACTCGTAATCTGAGATCCCATGATTTTGACCCTTAATAGAGCAAACCAATTTGTCAAATACGTTTATTCCATGCTTTACTCTTTAAGTTATTTTGGGCCTATTCTTGACTGAAAATTTTGCTAAGCCGTTGATTATAGTATATACACCACAATTTGGTAGCTTGTTGAAATTATTTTGTTTTTAGTCTTACCGTCTAGTTGGATAGATCATATTGAGAGAGATGCATCGATGTAGACCTATTTGTATATAACTAGAAGCAAGAATCACTCCCAAAAAAAGGCAATTGTTTGTGAGCTAACGTGCTTTCATACATTTAATTATTAAATGCAAGCAACTTACAAGCATATATCCTTTATATAGGGTTGCGAATGGATTATCAATGCATTACATCTTTTGTTACTTACAATCATTACTTGAGTAGGAGAAAATGGAGAAAACTGTTTACTTTAACATGATTTTCTTCTCTGCAATGCTGTACTTTCTTTTCAAGTTCATATCCCTTCAGCCCAAGAGACCTAAAAATCTACCACCAGGTCCACAGGCTTTTCCTATCATAGGTCATCTGCATCTTCTAGAGAGACCACTTCATTTAACTCTGCACAAACTCTCCCAAGAATATGGTGATGTTATGTTTCTGCAATTTGGAATTCGTAAAGCTGTGGTGGTTTCATCACCTGAAGCAGCAGAAGAATGCTTCACGAAAAATGATATCATATTTGCTGATCGCCCTCAAATGGTTGCTGGAAAGCTGCTGACTTATAACTGTTCCACAATCACTTCCTCTCCTTATGGTAACCATTGGAGAAATCTAAGACGAATCACAACAGTAGAGGTCTTTTGTCAAAATCGCCTTGCAATGTCTTCAAATGTTCGACAAGAAGAAATCCACTTCTTCTTAAAGGAACTATATGAAGAATGCTGCTCCAATGAATTCAAGCCAATTAAGGTGCCTTTAAGGTCCAAGCTGTCAGGCCTTGCACTCAACATCATGAGGAGAATAATAGCTGGAAAGCGCTATTGTGGGAAGGATGTCACGAATGAGGAAGGAAGACAATTAGTAAAAGTGACGAGGGAAATGATCGAGTGTCATGGAATTGTAAATTTGGAAGATTATCTTCCGGTCTTCAAATGGATCGATTTAAGAGGATCAAAGAGAAGGATGGTTATGTTGATGAAGAGGATGAACTGCTTGTTGCAGAACTTAATTGATGAGCATCGAAGCCCCTACAGAAGCAAAGAGACAAATAAGACATTAATTGATGCATTGCTATCAAAACAAGGTGCAAATCCAAAATCTCTTCCCGACCAAACTATCAAAGCAATTATATTGGTATGACTGGCTTCCCTCTCACATTTTTCACATATGAACACGTTGCAGACTGGGAAATTGGTACGATCATCACCAATGCTCATAACACATATATGCCTTCTTGTAGTCAGAGCACTAGTTAACCTATATGCATATCTAGGATAATTAAGATAAGTAGTACTAAAATAAAGTCTGACTTACAAACTCAACAATATTGCTTCTCATTTTGCAGAATGTGTATATAGTTTTGCCCAAACATATTTGAGAAAGGGAAAAGAAAAAGGCAAGTTACAACTTACATGAGGAGAATATTGGGAAGCAAAATGGAGCATCAAAACTGTCTAATGAAAATGGTGTGTTTGTTTTGCGCTCTGCAGACACTAATTACAGCTGGGATTGAAAGCATAGCAACTACCTTGGAGTGGGCAATGTCACTTCTTCTCAGCCATCCTGAAGCCATGAAGAATGCATTAGCAGAGGTGAAAACAAGTGTTGGACAAGATCGATTGTTAGATGAAAACGACATCCCAAATCTGGATTATCTGAACAACGTAATCACCGAAACACTAAGATTACATCCTCCTGCTCCTCTTCTCATGCCACAACAGTCATCTCAAGATTGTAATCTCTGTGGATATGAGGTACCAAAAGGCACAACATTGTTCACAAATATATGGACCATCCAAAGAGATCCAAAACTATGGGATGAGCCAGACAAATTCAAGCCAGAAAGATTCGATGGAAAGGGAGGAGAAGGGTACAAGCTACATCCATTTGGAGCTGGAAGGCGAGCTTGTCCAGGGGCTAACCTGGCTAGACTAACCCAAGTTCCAACACTTGGAGCCATGATGCAGTGCTTTGAGTGGGAGAAAATCACTGAAAAGGAGATTGACATGATGGAAGCTCCTGGTATATCTACCCACAAGGCAAAGCCATTGGAAGTCTTCTACAGGCCTCGAAAAATTAGTAGCATCACTCATTTACTATCCACCCTGCCTAATAGCGACTAAGTCATATATAAAGTATTGTCAAGAAGATAGGGAATGGATAAATTGCCATTGAGAAACCGTGATGTTTGCTGTTTGTAACCTTGTTTTCTTGATTATCTTGTACAGTTCTTTAATGTAGAAGAATCTATGATAAGTATGAGATTAATGAGATTGATACTCATTAATTTCTGTAAAATCTAGATATTGATCTTTGAAAACATTGAAATGTGAGTATGCTTCAATTTACTTAGTTGCCAATGAAAAGAGTACTCATCCGAAGTCCATGCACGTATCCTCTTAGCTTTCTGACCTCCAAAGCAAATTAAAGGCAAAATTGAGTTGGTAAATTATCAAAAGTCGATTTATATCGGAATATACTCAAACAATCAATAACACAGTGGTTCAACGTGACATCATACCTGAAAATTGTGGCATACATTGTTGATAAAAACTTCAACACAAGTTACAAGCAATACAAAATCCTATAAAGCATTTACTACCTTTAACAACTATTAGGCACCACAAAATACATATAGCAGTCAAAATCTTTGTTATGGAAGAGTTTCATCTGAAATGAAAGAGAAAAGGGGATGTAGATTTGGCCCCTAAAAGCTTTTTACCTCAATATGACAGACGTGTTGATTTTTTTTTTTTTTGTCTCCCTTTTCTTTCTTTTCCATTTGCTATTACTTGAGCAGCTAACAATTTTGTGAAGAGTCATTACAACCCAGAAATAAGCAAATAAAGGAAGCAATCATATATGTACCTTTTTTTTTTCCCTTTTTGGATATGTGTACCTTATTCTCAATAAACTGCACAGAGTGACATAAGGGCGGCAGAAGAAGTTATATTTGACCCTGGAAAGTCTAACATTTCGAACCAACGATTTGATAGAATGAGGGGAAACTGGCTCATTATTTCTTCTGTTAAATGATCTCATGAGCTACCTGGCTTAGCCGTGCAATATTCATAATTTTGTAAGTCCAAAACAAATGTGTAAGGTTAAAGGAAACAAGAAATCAACAATCGGAGACCAATTCATCACTTTTATATAGAAAGATCAGACGATCAACCCATTGTTATGAACTCTTTTATTCTCCTTTCTCATCAAATGACAATTTCTAACGCTCATATTGATGAGTTTAACTGAGGGAGGGAGTAAAGTGAAAAGAACTACTGCGATTACGAGTGTAGTGCAGAACATGCTATACGTATGCTGAGTTGAGAGTATTAATTAATCCTTTTCTCCACTTATATATCATCAGCATCCAAAAGAAACTTTGAACGAGTCAAATGGACTTGTTCTTTTGTTCTTAATTTATACTTCATTCCACCAAATTTTAATGCTCACCATCAGTTGTGGCCATCCAGGTAGAGAATATTTTATCGCACATAAATGACAATTGATTCTTTTTTATAAGTTAAACGTATCATTTCTTCCTTAAATTTGGTGATAAAACCCCTTTATTCCATGACCTCCGAATTAGAAAACAAAAGATTGCCTGTTTTGATGCTCGCATCTATAGTGGCTGCCGTCTAAGTGGATTTTATATTATCTTTCTTACACTACATGACTCTGTCCTATAAATTAACATATCATTTATACCTTGATCATTTGCTGTTGATTACCCGTTTGACTTTCAAACTGGAAAACTGAAGATCACCAGCTGCAAGTGTTAAAGACACTCCATTTTCTGCATGGGAGGTTAGAATGTCACTGTAATCATACGACAGTGTACCAACTACATGCCGGATAAATTGTGCTTTCACACATTTGCAAAACATAGACTCATTTATACACAAGATTCAGAGAAGGTAGATCAGGCTAATGCAGTTCTTCTAATTTGTCAAGTGACACAGGTGTATGGTAGGAAGTAATAAAAGACAGCCACAAATGAGTTAGTAGTTAACATTGCAACCCCTTGTAATGGACCAAAAGGATTACTTATAAACTAGCAGCAATTCGATAACAACATGGGAAACATGTTTCCTCAATATCTATACCCCCAGTTAATTCCATTTTGGTACAAAACTAAGGCCATTATATCAAACCATTTTGTTGGTGTGTGTCCCTTTGGTCATTCTTTAAGTTACTTTTGGCCTAACTGGCTGTTAGACATTGTCTGGATGAAGGCAAATTAATAATAATGCTAGAGATAGATTTCTTATCAGCAGCAAGAATCACTCTGACAAGCAACAGTGTTTAACAAATATACTTCCTGATAAGATCTAATTTAAGATCTTTTCCAGGCATACAATGAGCTCATTCCGCTAATCAAATCGGCTTCCTGGACAAATGGGGAATGGATCTATATTGTAGTAATCATAAATGTCAATTCACCGTTGAATATGTAAAAAAAGAGATATATATTAACCCTTAGATGATTTTAGAAATTTAAATTATTAAATGATGCGATAAGAGTTGATTGGATTAGAATCATGGCACGACACCCTAAAGCAGTAGTAGAAATTTTCACTATATTAAATACACATAAGAATCTACAAGCAACGCTAGAATGGGAGAAAACAGAAATGGATGTGTACTCAGATCAAATTGGCTTTCCATTTCGCCATACTGTCCATCCATCAACTAATCCAAAGATCACCTAACAGCATATGGTAGTACTTACTCTATCCAAAGATCACTTTTTCCTCCTCCTCATCATCCGATTTAGTCAATTCACCCATTAAACTTCACAATTTTACACAATGTCATACCGATCAACTGTGAAAAAGTTCAAATTCAATATAACATCATCATTACTGATGCATATACTGGACAAAAGTAACATATATGGCCTCAATAAAATTCATTCCTTTGGCTAAAAATGTGACGATGGGAAGACGACTATAATTTTTATAATAAATATGTGAAAATTAGCACTTGTGGAGGCCCACTGTGTGGGCAAGCCCGATTACATATGGTCAAGTACACCGACCCCATAAAGCCCAACAAAATCTCTATCTCGAAGCACTTTTGAGCTGATTAATACCTTTTTTTTTTTAATTTCCCTCTTTCAATCATTTGGTATACAAATTTACTTTACTTTCCCTCTTTCAATCATTTGGTATACAAATTTACTTTGTTGACCCATGAACAGTGTTTTAAAGAAACGAGGAATATGATACTATTCCTCTAGGCTAAATAGATTTGGTCTACAGGTCCACTTGTTAATCATATGATCTATGCAAAATTCACACGAAATTCTTATAATATCATACGTCATATATTGTAACTTTTTTTAAAATTATTATATATCACTGTAGATATATATAACTATTACATATACCACATTACATGTAGCATATGACTACTACATATAAATCATCATGAAGTATTTTCCTTCGTATCACTTAACCTAAGGATAAGCTCATCTCCTTGAAACATGATTTGTGGTCAAATGAGCAAATGGGTCTTGAATATGTTTCAAATCGCAAAGACACTCAAAATTAATTGTAATTGCTCACAAATTCGTTTTCTTGTAACCCAGTCAACCTTGAGCGTTCTATTTGTAGCTTGAAAACTTCATTCACATTGGTTATGGAAAGAATTTATGCTCAAGATCAGTCCAGTGCAGGGACGGACCCAAGCGGGGTCAGGTGGGGGCTTAAGCCCCCACCAAGCTGCCGGAAAAGAGGGTTCCTGTAGTATGGGTCTTGTACTAGTTTATGGCATTCATTCTCTTACAAAGACACGTCACTATTTTGTCCAAGGCATTCATTCTACAGTCTATGTCCATGGACTTCAGAGTCAAGAATTAGAGCTATTCAAACATTTGTGTTTGTTTCCATGTAAAGACGATGGCAACCTAACAAAAGAAGCTACTAATTCAGTCTTTTATTGCCTCCCCTTCGTCATTCAAATGCAACAAATGCCACTACTTCAAGTGTTAATCAATAACAAATTTTTAGGTATGTATAATTATATGTTTTTATTGTTTTTATAATTATTGCTTCAAAATTTTACTTATTAAATATATTTATTTTGTCGCAAAAAAAAATTAAATGTAGTTCAGCCCCCACCAAAATATATTTCTGGGTCCGTCCCTGGTCCAGTGTGTAATTCTTTTCCAGTAGATATTGAACAGGCTGTGCAATTACTCAGACAAATTTTGACTGATCTCCTAGTGAACATCCATTTTGCATGAATCGAAAGCTGGGATTATGTAATCAAATGGTTGTTTAAGGACTCAAAACAAGCATTTTGGTGATGCAATGTGAATGTACTCAAAAATTAATTGATACGATAAATAATTCAGGTGAAGTCAAGATTTATTATTGCCTTAATTAGAGGGCTCCTGGCCATTTACTATCTTCTACACCTCCGAATCCTTTGTCAAAATTCTCCCCTTTTTCTTTGTTGTAAAAATACTTGGATTTATTAATGTTTTGATTCTAGAATGTTTGTTGCTGCCCCTTGTGAGTTTTCAATCAAAATTTATCTGGATTAAACATTTTAATTAACCATTTTAAGCCTTTACTCAGGGTGCTTAAGTAATATAAATAACTAGATTCCATATTTCCTCTCAAAATCAGATTCAGTCTTTAACAGATTCCCACTTCTGAATAGCCATGAAAAATGTGAGTTGAAATCAATCAGTCCACTACGAATTAGTCAATATTTCTGAACTCTAAAATGTATACCATGAATAAAGAGAGTTGCTGATGTGTAGCCTCCAGCCTCTCTGACCACCATAGGAACAGGAAAAAAAAAATCTTGAATTAATTCCTACGCCAGGATGAGAGTAAAATGAGTTTAAAATACTTTTCAATTGAAATGGAAAGTGGCTAACTGGGATTTCAAATTTGAGCATTTCATCCACTTAGTGGAACTAGTTATTGCTTACGAGTTTTGCATGTAATTATATTATTGGTCGATAATTCTTGCAAGTGCACAACATCAATCATAATAATAAGATCACTTGGAGTATTTCAAAGGTCAAATCACTAGGGATGAATTAATTTTTCTAACTTCCAATTATTATAAATAATATTAAAACTCTAACCTACTCTCATGATTACATCATACAAACTCTAACCTATTTTCATAATTAGATCAAGTATGTTTATCTATCTAGTGAATGGTTGTATATCCCTTCTCAGTTCAATACAAACTCTAAAAGCATGTCTATGGTGGCCAAACAAACACATGTAATTAAATCAAGACAGATAAGTCAAAACAAAATATAGGATTTAGCTAGGATAAATAATCAAATCTCTTTCCAAAAGTTCTAACCCTAGAAACAAATTAGTTTAACATTTTATAAATAAATCTAAGAATTCAAAAAAAAAAAGGATACAAATAAGAAGATAAATGTAAAGAAAACTTCTTAATTTTTCCTACTCCGATCTCCGTCTTGATCTTTCTCTTTAATTCCTTCAAGCTCTTTGATTCCTCCACGCTTCCTCCTTGATCTCTCAAGAAAAAAAAGATGTTAAAAGGAATAAACTATTGTTGACCTAATATTTTCTTTCTCTAAAAACGTCCTAAAATACTGATATTTATAGTTTCTTAAAGTAGCATCACAGATATAATAAGATTAGACTTATTGGAGTTGAAAAATACTAATTTTACACAGTTTTTGACAAAAGCCCAATGACTGGCCCAATGTCCAATGCTGGTCATTGGGCCAAGCCCAAACGCAACAAGATCAGAAATATAATAATAGTAGTTTGATTATTTATAACTCGAATGTAGGACCATTTCTTTTTTTTTTTTCTCAAAAATTTGAGTGACCTGAATTTTCATGCCAGGCAGGACTTAAGTCCTTTTATTGACATTATTCATATGCTTTACTATGCCAATTTCACGTGTCATATGACCTGAATTTGTTAGTTGAAATTGTCAAAGTTGAAATAAGATGCCATATTCTTTAAATAAGTGCATATGAATTCTTTGAAATGAACTTTATGTTTTCTTTTAAGTGTTACGTTTATTTATCATGTGATGTAAATATTCCACCATAATTATTCCTAGTTTGTTGTTGATTTTTATAGATTAATTAAAATTTTATTAGCAGAGATGTTGAGTTTATCCTTATTTTATTCTTTTCTTGTATTCATGTTTGGAGTTTTTATTTTTTTCCTTTTCATTCAATTTTATTTGTAGTACTTTTTCTTTTATTTTGAGGTGTATTTTTTTGGTATTTATAGTTAGAAATTTATTTCAATAGTATTAATATTTTTTACCACCATAAATGAAATACATAAATTACATAATAAAAGAAGGTGGGGTGCTTACACTCCAGATAATCAAGACTCACCATACTTTTATAATAGTGATTATGATTTAAAATTTTCCAAAGCATTCATGTTGAGTTGTTGACATTGTTATAGCTAACTTTTTCTTTTTCTTTTTTTTTATTCTTCGAGAAGATTTTGGAATTACAGATGGTGCTAACCAATTCATAAACAATGTAAGTGCATTGGTGTCAAATTAATGAACTTAGGTAATCGACCCTTGCCAGGCGTATTCGGTAATTCGGCAGTTTTCTGACGGCAATTTTGGAGTGACCTTGAATTGTTACACATTGTTGTCCAAAGCGAAAGATATTATATCCACATGGTCGGCTTGCTAGAAGGTAGAAAATAGCTTGGGAATTAATATGTATTCTAGCATTTGCTCCTTTCTGCAAAAGTGATTCTCACTGTAGACTAGTGGAGAATTTGGATACTCGTTCAGTAATTTCAATATAAAGAAGATGCAAAAACACACTATTGACAAGTAGAGGCGGTCCATCACCAATATTCATGTCCCTAATCATGAGTTGCAGAAAGTTGATTCTTGTGTTATTTTGGCAATTATAGTAACCAATTTGTTAATACGTTATTCCATGCTTTATATCTTTTAAGTTCTTTTTGGCCTATTCTTAAGTGGAAATTTTCTAAGCCGCTGCTTTCAGTATATACTCCACTATTGGGTAGCTTGTTCAAACATGTTTTATTGTTTCCATTTAATTGGATGGATCATAGCGAAAGATTTACGTATCCATTTAGACCTATTTGTATGTAACTTGAAGCAAGAATCACAGCCAAGCAACAATCGTCTGTAAGCTAATATGTTTTAACACAAGGTTCAATTATTAAATCAAGCAGCTTACAAGCATCCTCTATATAAGGGTACAAATGGATCAGTAATGCAATACATCTTTTGCTGCTTACATGCATTTGTTGAGTAGGAGAAAATGGATAAAAGAAGTGTTTACTTTAACATGATTTTCTTCTTTCCCATGTTATACATTCTTCTCAAGTTCATATCCCTTCGGCTCAAGAAGCCTAAAAATCTACCACCAGGTCCACAGGCTCTTCCTATCATAGGTCATCTGCATCTCCTAAAGAGACCACTTCATTTAACTCTGCACAAACTCTCTCAAGAATATGGTGATGTTATGTTTCTGCAATTTGGAGTTCGTAAAGTCGTGGTAGTTTCATCACCAGAGGCAGCAGAAGAGTGCTTCACGAAAAATGACATCATATTTGCTGATCGCCCTCAAATGGTTGCTGGAAAGCTGCTGACTTACAACTGTTCCACAATCACTTCATCTTCTTATGGTAACCACTGGAGAAATATTAGGCGCATCACAACACAAGAGGTCTTTTGCCAAAATAGCCTTGCAATGTCTTCAAATGTTCGACAAGAAGAAATCCACTTCTTCTTAAGGGAACTATATGAAGGATCCTGTTCTAATGAATTCAAGCCAATTAAGGTGCCTTTAAGGTCTAAGCTCTCAGGCCTTGCACTCAACATCATGATGAGAATAATAGCTGGAAAGCGCTATTGTGGGAAGGGTGACATGAATGAGGATGGAAGACAATTAGTAGAAGTGATGAAGGAAATGATCAAGTGTCATGGAGCTGTAAATTTGGAAGATTATCTTCCGTTCTTCAAATGGATCGATTTTAGAGGATTGAAGAAAAGGATGCTTATGTTGATGAAAAGGATGGACTGCTTGTTGCAGAACTTAATTGATGAGCACCGATGCCACTACAGAAACAAAGGGATGAAGAAGACATTAATAGATACATTGCTATCAAAACAAGATGCAGATCCAAACTCTCTTCCTGACCAAACTATCAAAGCAATTATATTGGTATGACTAGCTTCCCTCTAAACATTTTCAGATATGAACATGTTGCAGACCGGGAAATTGGGAGAAATATTTAAGTACTATCATCGCCAATGCTCATGACACATATTAACCTTCTGGTAATCAGAGCACTTGTTAACCTGTATGCATATCTAGCATAATTTAGATAAGTAGTACTAAATAAAGTCTGACTCACGAACTCAACAATGTTGCTTCTCAATTTGCAGAAAGCTTTTGTAGTTTTGCCCAAACAGAAAATGTGTTTGAGAAAGGGAAAAGAAAAAAGACAAGTTACAACTTATATGAGGAGAAGATTGGGAAGCAAAATGGAGCATCGAAACTGTCTAATGTAAATGCCCTTTTTTTTTTTGGCACTCTGCAGACACTAATTGCAGCTGGGATTGAAAGCACAGCAACTACCTTGGAGTGGACAATGTCACTTCTTCTTGGCCATCCTGAAGCCATGAAAAAAGCATTAGCTGAGGTGAAGACATTTGTTGGACAAGATCGATTGTTAGATGAAAATGACATCCCAAATCTGAATTATCTGAACAACATAATCACCGAAACTCTAAGATTACATCCTCCTGCACCTCTGCTAATGCCACACCAGTCAGCTCAAGATTGTAATGTCTGTGGATTTGAGGTACCAGAAGGCACAACGTTGTTCACCAACATATGGACCATCCAAAGAGATCCAAAACTGTGGGATGAGCCAGAAAAATTCAAGCCCGAAAGATTCAATGGAAAGGGAGGAGAAGGCTACAAGCTACTTCCATTTGGAGCTGGGAGGCGAGCTTGTCCTGGGGCTAATCTGGCTAGACTAACATTAGTCCCAACACTAGGAGCCATGATACAGTCCTTTGAGTGGGAAAAATCACCGAAAAGGAGATTGACATGATGGAAGCTCCTGGCATATCTACCCACAAGGCAAAGCCATTGGAAGTCTTCTATAGGCCTCGAGAAATCGGTAGTATCACTCATTTACTATCCATCCTGCCTAAAAAAAAAAAAAAAATGACTGAATTTTATGAAGTATTATGAAGAAGATCAAGAGTACCAAGTGAAGTGTTACTCAGAATAATTATTTTCTACTTGTAGTCTTTTCTTTTTCCTGGTAAAATAAGATAAGATCATTAGAACGAGCATTATAAAATACCTTAAAAGCTTCTTCAGTGGTCAAAAATCATATCTCCATTTCCTGTAATTTCTGAAGGAGCTTGATCTTTCTGCATGTGAGCACCAAAGCATCACTACTATGCTATGATTTATCTTGTTTCCTGTTAATGCAGGATCATCTGCAATTTATGCCATATATTCTTCCTTTCTTTCCAGGCTGCAAGTTGGAAGACAAAATTTTGAATTAATTCATATCCCAAGATTTGGATAAATGTAAATTGAATCGATACTAACCGAACAACAGCAAAGATTACACTAGTATCAAAGTCTTCTCAAACAAATAAAAGTGGCATTCCACGCATTTAGCATCATCTCCGGCAAATTGTGGCCGGTATCGTGATCAGATCTTAGATGAGACACTAGTCAACACAAAATGCTTCAAGATTTAAATATGTATGTGTTAGTCAATATTAATCAGTGCTCAAGAAAAGTTAATTTGAAATTAAAGAAAAACTGTGAATTAGTTTGGCCGTTTTAGCTTCAGAATTGGTTACCCTTTTTCCCTCCTTTTCTTGCCCTTCTTTCGTCACTGTTCGTTATTTTGCTTTGCCAGAACAGTTCCCAAATCAACAGAAGCACGACCTTTTTCTCAACTAGAACACGGTTTTATATTTAAAATAATATTAATAATTAAAAAATTATTTATAATAAAAGTTTAAAAACTAAAAGGAGTAGTATGTTACCTTCTATATTCTACTCGCTCTACTCTGCTCTCAACCCATTTCTCCTATTGCTGACCTAATTTTACAGCTCATTTATCTTCTATTCTACTATATTTTCTACTTATTTATAATTATAAATGGTAGCTTATTCATTTTTACTTACCAATCAATAAATATGGATTTGAGTATGTAATTTAATCAAAGTTAAGTGGGTGACCCATGGATTAGTGGGTACTAAATATTAGAATTAAATCACTTGTTTAAAACTAAAATTAAATTAAAAGTAGATTCAAACTCAATCATAAGTGTGTAAATTTAAATAACAATAATCCAATAATCATGTTCTATTTTTTATACAAAAAAAATTTAGCATTCTTTTGCTCTTCTTTAATTTTCATCCATTTATTCTTTTCTAAAGTTTATCCCACTTCCTCAACTCCTTCCGTGAAAGTTTAATAAACTTCTTTACTGTTAAATGATTTCTTGCATTAACACTTAAATTATTTTTAGATTCTTGGTAAAGTGAAAAAAACTAAAAGTCATTATGATTATCATTTGGATTCACTGTGTAATATTTTACATTTTTTCTTTTTATTTGGATAATGTGTGATTGGTTAGTCATCAAAAAAATATAAGTTTGGATATATAATTTAATTGAGTGATTCACTATGTAATATTTTATATTTTTTCTTTTTATTTGGGTAATGTGTGATCAGCTAGTTATCATAAAAATGTGGGTTTAGGAACGTAATTTAATCTGGTTTAAATGGGTGACACAATTAAATTCATAAATTAGTGGATACCAAATGGTAGCCTTAGATCACTTATTTAAATCTTAATTAAATTAGAAGTAGATTCAAGCTCAATCACTAGTGGGTAAATTTAAATAATAACAGTCCAATAATTATATTCTAATTTTTATAAAAGACATATATAGCATTATTTTCCTCTTCTTTAATTTTCATCCCTTTGTTCTTTTTAAAATTTTGTTCTATTTCCTCCATCCCATCCATAAAAGTTTAATAAAATTCTTTAGTGCTAATTGATTTCTTTCATTAACACCTAAGTTATATTTAGATACCATCTATGTAGATGTGATTTGACAGACGTTAGTAGAATTAGTTATTATAGTGTTGTAAAGCTGGTTTGGCAGACGTGAGATATGATTTGGGATTTGTAAATGTGATTTTGTAGATTATTAAGTTAGTTATTATTTGTCATGAGATGTTATTTGAAGTCACATAAACTAGAAAGTAAAAAAGGATAAGGATTAACTAATTATCTGAATTAAAATAAATCTAAAATTGTAGGAAAAACAAATTTGTATTTTGGAAGTCTTTGGGGCTCCTCATAAAAAATGTGCTTTGTATTACATACATATAGACATATAAATGTCTAGGGCACAAAACAAAATAAGGGCTTCCAAATTAGAGAAGCAATGTTTGACTCGTGCAATATTCAACTACCAAGTTTAAGCCTAACCGTGCATGGGCTTCCAAATTAGAGAAGCAACGTTTGACTAGTGCAATATTCAACTATCAAGCTTAAGCCTAACCCGTGCTATGTTCAACAATATCCGCCCTGCGTAATAGTGATTGAATCCTACATAAAGTAATATGAAGAAGATCAGGAGTGCTATCGTGCCTTCTATCCACCCATAATCTCCAGCTTCTCTCTATTCTCATCTTTCTCTCCAATTCTTCCTCAATAGGAGGAAGAAACTAAGGTCTGCCTTCCTCTTTCCCTCTTTTTATTTTCTGCTCAATAAAATCTCATAGAATATTCTTGTGAGAGTTTTCTCTCTCCTATTATTTACTAGTGAGAGTTTTTGCGACTTCTAGGCTATTCTAGTGGAGTTTTGTTTTTGTTTTAGTTATTATTTTCTCAAATCTAAGAGTTTTTTCTCATATCTATATGTTTTAGAATTAAAATTTCTTAAATCTTCTTGTCAAGTCTCAATATTAGTTTTGCATTTGAACCAGTTGGATAGCAAATCTCAGGGAATGGACATGCACAGATATTCGTGGATCAACTCATGTAATTGATTAGATCTGATAATTTGTGATTCGCAGTATAATCTTTGATATTTTATATTTCTATTAAATCTAATGATTTTTCAGATTGGATATGTCTTTGACATTTTGACATGTTCTATGTACCTTTGTACTCTGACATGTTCTATGTACTTTTGTAGTCTTCCATTAGTGCATTTTATACTGTCAAACAAATTGTACTGAATGATTTTCAACTAGTTTATTAATACTATCAATTTTTTTTATAAAAAAGAAGGAGTGCTAAACAAAATGTTACCTGTGACCAATTACTTCCTCTTCATGGCCTAAAGTTTTTCATTTTCTGTTTAAAATAGTTAATTATATAAGATAGGATTGAGTTTTATAGTATACTTAAAAGGAGAGGCAGAGTCGAATGGAGTTGAGGGTGGGCAAGTGCCACCATACCCCCCCCCCAACCCCCGAGAAAAAAAACCCACTTTGAGAACATTTTATTTTAGGTATGGTTTTTGAAATACTTGAAATTCTCATTTTTATCAAATTTGCACTTCCTGCAGCTCACGCATGCATATTCCCGCCTTCCCTTTTTAAACTAGTGCAGCAAGTTGGTAAACAAACTTGAATTGATTGATTCCAATCCCTGCACCTTTATGAATGTTAATTCCTCTTTCTTGGCACTTGTATCAAAATTGATCAATTCTTCTAGGAAACACAGTGACAACTGACCAATAAAAAGTACTCCAGGATGTATTACATTTAACAGTAATTAGCCTCCAGTAAACACAGACATCATAGTGAATACTAATCGGCGGCCCATGTAAACTTCAATTCAAATTAAAGAAAAAGAATTGAACCGTAGTTGGGCAATTTTAGCTTAAAAATTGATCTTTTTTTTTTTTTTTGCCTTTTTCTTGCCTTTCTTTCTCCTTCTCTTTATTTTACTATTTTGCTTGAGCTGTCACCAAATTAAAGGAAGCAATGCCTTTTATCAGTGTCCAAGGCAGAAAATAATATTAGGGCTCCCAAATTAAAGAAACAATCATTGATTCATGGATTATTCAACAACCAAGCTTTAGCCTAAACGGTGCAGATCCATTACCTGGAGAGTAAAACATCAGTGAGTTATAGTTTAGTGCTCTAAAAATAATTAGACAGTTTTTATATAAACTTTTTGGTGGCGTGGTTTTTTTGGGTTCTATTTTTCTAGAAGTTTTTGGAGGGTGGTGGTTGAGAAAGAAATAAATAACATCGATAGCTGGAGCATGCACAAATTATAAATATATAGCTTGTCTTTTCCACCCTCCTCCCCCCCCCCTCGGGGGGCCCCCCCAAGCCCGAGGGATCCCCCTTTGAGCGAGGGAACTCGTTTCATTTATTTATTGGAACAAGTAGCTTTGCAAGAGAGTAAATTTCCAAACACGTCAAAAGGGTTCCTATACTGATCACTGTACAAGTAAAACCTGAAACAAAGAATACTTAAGATATTAACCCTTGGTCCAGTCTTCACTTTAGTGCAATTTCCAGATTTTCCTTCATTCTTGGAGGCTTTGGCAACGAGAGACATACACACTAAATCACACAACCCACTGCTGTAACTATTTGTAGCTCAGACATACTGGATCGCTAGAAGATTCATTTATTCCTCTCGTGCCAACAAAACCAAACACAATTGCTGCCAAAAACCAGTCTTCTGACCTTAGCAACAAATCAATCAGAGGAAGTATGTTTGATGGACCATAATACTTCCTGTTGCCAAATCCATACTGTCTTGATAGAACAAGCACATTCTTTGGACTTTATCATGTACACTGCAAAAAATGACTGCTAAAAAACTATAGACTAATTTCCATTTTCCAGAGCCACAACATGTACATAATGGAGCCATATTAACAATACCCCGACTGAAAAGTCTATCTTTAAGCATCGATCGTTCCTTTATACAGCCATCCAAAATACAAAAGTAAACTTTGGAACTCGTCCTAGGCCGTATTGGAGCTCCCCTTTTTGATAGGGAAACATTAACGGATGCTTCTCCAAACTTTTATTTCGTACAATTTGCATCCTACTTTTCGTCCACTCTCCCAACTTGGCCCAATCACCCAATTCCTTTTAGATGTTTGGATGAGGTAACACAAAAATTTGTGGGCATTTTGGTCTAAAACTTTTAAAACTAAACCGTGATGCTAAGACCCAGGTAGGATTGGCAAGGCAAGCTAGTTGGCTTCATTTTTTTTTTTTTTTTGATCAGACGACAAATTTCTAATCTACTTCTACTCTAATCTATCTAGAAGGGGACCCAATTGAGTCACTGGGGAAGCAATGGGGACTGAACCATCATGTAGCAATTGATGAGAGGTAAGATTTGAACCATCGACTTCCCACTCCACAAAGCCCTTAAGCTGGGCTGCATCCTTAATCAGTTGCTGTCCACTTCGATTAGCCCCTCAAATCAAAATGATAAAAAATAAAACTTACTTGGCCCGAATAAACTTTCCATTCAACGGTTAAACTGTTGAACCGAGTACTTTTAGGTGAACTAACTGGTTCATTATCCTTAATGTAACTAATGCCAAAAGTTTCACATTTGTTCACTTTTCTAGAGTAAATAATAACATTTAATTCTGAGAATTACCAATAAAACATTTTTTTGTTTTCCGTAAGTGAAAGGTTTTGAATCCAAATCCTCCTACTTATTATATCTCCCACCTGACCATCCAACCCAACTCTTCCCCTACGAATACAAACTTATCTTCATTTATCTGATAATAATACTCCATATATTCGTGTGTTATACATATTGTCCCTTTTTTCTTTTTCTTTTTTTTGTACCTCCCGCTTTTTGTCAAATAAATATGTTCATATGTTTGAGTTCTTTTTGAATTGTAAGTATGTTATCCTTTTTTTTTTTAGTTTTTTTTATCTTCTTTTATGATTTACATAATTTACGGCTAGCCCAACCATCGACACTTGAGTCAACTATTTTTCCCGATCGATGAACAGTCTGCATTTCAAAACTGTAAAGTAAAAAATTTAACTAAAAGCTAGATGTTATATCTTGAAACACATAGTTATCAGTACTTGAGTGTGTTTAAAAAAATTATTAGTATAAATCTTCACAAAACCTGATAGTTCTATATGTAATTATTTTAAAGGAGAAATAGAAGGTTGATCCTTAATGGATATTAGAACCCAAAATCCCATGTCACTTTGCCTAAAGATAAGCTCGTCTCGTGGAAACACGATCTGTGGACAAATAAGCAAAGGGACCTTGAATGTTTCAAATCGCAAAGACACCCCCGATATTAACCTCTCGTTTAGTGTGCAGGAAATGTCTAGAAAGGAATGATATTTTCTATTTGTCAATTCCATTCCAGAGTTTAATATGGTTTATTTAATTGGGAGAACTCTTTCCTATTAAAATACTCATTCCAACTTTTCCTGAAATCTCATTTCTCAAAAAAATTCAGGAAAAACTATTTTCACCTTCATTTTAAAATGTCTAAATAGTAGGATGTCAAATTTATTCTTATAAATCATTATACTGCATCATGATATCTTAACCTATTTATAAGTTCAATTAATATTTGAATATAATTTTTCATAGTAATTAATTTTTTTTATTCGAAGTAATTGTTTCTTTTAAACTAGAAAACATATATTTTAAGATATTTTGTCCCTTGACTATCGAACAATTGTATAGGAATTTTTGTGAGGGCCTCAAAAATTTGAATTTATTTCTAAAATGCCTAATAATATTTATATTGAGTTTATTTATTGAAATATTAGTGAAAATATGTTTAAAGTGATTATTTCTCAATTTGAGAATTTTATCTGAATTGTTTGCGGTGTGTGGTTTGGCCAAATTTTAGCGTTAAAATTGTTCCGAAGCGTGAATAGTGACTTGGACTTGAAATCGAGCATATGTAGTGATATTTTGGAAATATTATTATGGTGAGACATGTCGGGATGGAAGAAACCGGTTAAGTTAGGCGTGTGGCGACATAAAGTGACATAAAGCACTTTTTCCCTTAAAATAGGGAAAAGCACTTTTAGGCATTTAAAAGCCTTGACTTCTTGGTCTCCTTAAGCTTTATTTGCTGCTGCAAAAATCTGGAGTAGAGAGAGAGAGGAGAGCCGAGAGGGAGCTTGAGAGAAAGAGAGAAATTGTCTTCAAAATTTCCTTCCATTCTTGATCCAATCTTCTTGAAACTTCAAACACCAACAACCACCATCATCTTCATCATCCTAGCAGCCGAGGAAGAGGAGAGAGAGAAGGAGGTTTGGGCTGAAATTCTTGGAAGAAAACAAGAGGTAAGTGGGTTTGATCTTCCATTTTCTTTTCTTCCTACAAATCACATGAGTTTGTGAAGAGTTGATGATGATTTTGTGGCTTGATTTCCATCTCCTCACTTCAGCCGAACCAAGGAAAGGAGAGAGTGAGTGAGGTCCGAATTTTTGGAAAGGAAAAAGGAAGGAAGAAAAGCTTGGGTGATCCTCTTGGGCTCGATCTTGGACTTGGTGACGGATATCTTCGACAGATCTTGAAGATCTTGAGTTGGGTTCGAGGATCTTGGAAGTCATCAAGCTTGGGAGTAACTTTCTTGGAGAAAAGCTTGAGGGATCTTGTTGAATCTTGCCGGATCTCGTTGGATCTTGACAGATCCAGAGGTATAAACCTCGAATCTTGTAGATCTAACTTTATTAGTGTTGATTAGTGTAGATCTGTGGTTAATATTGATAAAAAAATGAAATCATCGAAAAGATGAAGTTGGGTTCTTGAAATCCCAACCTAGGTATGAGACTTGAGGTGGCCTCTAGGTAGCGGACTTGAGACCTTGATTGGGAATTGATTGTTATTTGTGAATTTGTTTTGATATGGTTATAAATTAGGGTTTTCAGTTGATTGAGAAATTGAAGGAAAATGTATGCTATGGCCAAAACCATGCACAGTGATTTCAATGTTTGATTTTGGAATGTCGTGAATGTTCTCGAAGGGTTATACTTTTTGAGAAAAAATGTGTATATTGTTCAAATTGTGAGTGTATATGTGTGTGAGTGAGTGTTTGGATTTTAAAGGGTAAAAGTGTAGTTTTCATGAAATCGAGTGAAAAGTGCTATTTGACTAATTTGAAGGTTTTACTATATTACGACTAAAATGGGGATTTTGAATACAATGACTTGGTATAAAATGTTTTGTGCTAATATGGAAGTTTTGATTAAAAGTGAACGTCGATCGGGTTGTGTAAAAATGAATGTTGAGGTGTGAGACCTCACTTAAATGTTTTGTAATAGTGAACGTGCTTGTAGTGCCAATGAGTATTTCGGTGAGATGTTTTCTTTTAAAATGGTAAAGTGATTTTCCAAGGGAATTTATTTGGAAATTGAACTATGTGAATTGGATACTTTTCCTCGAGAAAGTTTTGGAAAAATTATCATTTGAAACTAAAAAGTGAAAGTGAACTGTATTAGTACATGGAAAAGATTGAAGTGAATCTTATTGTTTGTTTTAAATTATTTTAGGAAGTGTGCAAGGCAGTGACTTTGAACCTTACGTGGAAGCGAACCTACGGTGAGTTTCCATGCTTGTTTCGTGTTTACGTGCAAATGTTTGTAAATGAATGTATTGAAGTGATTGTTATGTGAAAATTGACTTTTGAACCCTCAAATGGGGATGGTGTGTACTTTATCGCACCTACCCATTTGAGTAAAATGTTAATGAAAGTGACTTGAAGTGATTGATTGTAAAGTGCTTTAAAGTGTATTATAGTGATTGCATGTGTTTGTAAAGGTCAGGAAATCCCTGAGACCTATAGGTGAACCCGTTAACTCGAACCGGAGGCTAGGCCTAGGTCGAGGAGAAAGGAAGAAACCATAGGTTACCTAAGCGTCACAAAGCACAGTGACTCAGACCAGTGATACATGCTCGGAACTTGGTTTTTAAACCAGTCTCCAAAAGAGCAACAACCCAGTGAAGTGAATTGAAAATGTACTCTGGACTTGGCGTATGGACTCGTCCCTAATGGAGAGTACTCAAATAAAGTGAAGTGTTTCAAAGTGAAAGTGCATTGTACACTATCAAAGTGAAGTGAAAAGTGTTTGGCGTGCGGGCCCGGTGGGGGTTTGGAGGAGTAAGGAGAAAGTGAAGTTCTACATGGTAATAGTGACAGTTGACGGAGTGTCAACTACCGGTTCGTGGTTCGTGAGCAAGTTTCGTGGAATTTGGCCCCTGAGGGCCCCGTATCCTACATTGTATTGTTAATTGCTTTTCTATCTGTTTATATTTCAAGTATTCTTGCAAAGTGAAATTGTTTATGTGTTAAGTGGCTTGCATGTTTTTGGGAACTCACGGGCTTTTTTAGCTCACCCTTTCCATTTGTTTTCCTTAGCAGGAAATGAGCAACCAAGTGGTGGTGCCAACCCTTGAGATTAGGGCCTTCACATGTTTTGATATGTATTTTGGGAGAATTATGGATGTTGCCCCTTTTGTGGACTCTTGTATAATGGAATTATGTATTTATCGAATTGTGTTTGGGATGTTATGTTTTTGTAAGACATTGTACTCCTCTGTATTGTTTCCAGGGTTTTAGTTGTTAAGTATTATTGAACAAGTGAGTGAGTAAATCCTGGCGAGAGCTGGGCAGGCGGTCCGCCGACCCCTTTGGTCCGCCTTAGGGGAAGGTGGGGTCGTCACAATTTTTTGAATCTTTTCAAAATTAAAAATAGATTAAAAATAAATTATAATTATTTGATTTCATGTAACTTATATTTTATGTTGTTAATTATATTGTTAGTATACGAAAATTTTTAATCTAAAAGTCTAGATATTAGACTTAGTCAAGCATTACAATTGAAGAACTTTGATATCAATCTTCATTTATTTTTGAAGTAAAAATATCATAATTTCACATAAATTGACAAATACTATTATAGGATAAATAAAAAAGTAATAAACATATTACGTCTTATAAACTAATTCAGGGCAATTAAGTCAAATTTGTATTTAGTATATTCCATTATGACATCTAAATATTGACTATACTAAATATTGAAAATTAAGTAAATATTCCATTTTAACTTATCTACCAAATTTTGGAATAATAATTTTTTTCTCCCCACCCATTTGTGTAGAAATGTATTTTGAGTGAAAGAAACCTTTTCATTTTGAACATTTCTATATACCAAATTGGGGGTAATTGTAATTGCTCCTACATTCTTTTTTTTTTTTTTTTTTGTAACCCAGTCAACCTCAACCGTTCTACTTGTAACTTGAAAACTTCATTCACATTGATTGCGGAAAGAATTCATGCTCAAGAATCAGACCAGTGAATAATTCTTTTGCAATAAATATTAAACAAGCTGCGCAATTACTTTGTCTATCTTTATCGATCTCCTAGTGAACATCCATTTTGCATGATTGGTACATTGCGAGCATTAATTTTTTTATGTCGAGTTGTTTTTATTCAAATACCAATATTACTCTTAACGAGTCAAATCCATATATTCTCATTGATTTTTTTAAATCCATTGTTCACTGATTACTCATTTTCTCTTCTCTCTCTCTAATTAATTGACTAGTTTGCATTCTTTTTCTCTTTCTCTAATTTATTTATCTATTATTTTCATAACTCACCAATTGGTTTTGAATTTATTACCATAATCTTTTCTCATATTATAATTCTTTTGCTTTAAAGTGCTTTTGTTTTCAATTTCAAAGTTATATTTAAAAGTTATTTTTTTGCAATTCCAACATAATCTAACTCAAACAACTAACAATCTAAAGGTTAAAAACCCCAATAAAATCAGGACAAACTTTTTCTTCAATATCCATGGAATATAGAATGTAATGGAATATTCATGGAAGTGAATGTGGGGTGTCGAGCACTGTACAATAATAATTACCTACTCTAAAAACTATGAATTTTGTGTATAGTAGTGAGTAGGATCATCTTCACAGGGATTGAAAAAAATTCGTTTCTTTTCAAGTAAGAAATATGGGGGGGGTTTTTGGAAAATTAAGAAAAACTAATTAACTAAATAATAAAACAACTCAATGAAATAAGAGGGATTAAATTAATGAAAGGGAAACTCTAGCCAAAGATCCAACTTCTCAGACACAGTCCCATATCCGATCATTGATGCAAAGGTAATTTATTCAATTCATTAATATGTTGGTTATAGCCTTGAATAAACTCTCTAATTCTTCCCTAGATTATATATAGTTAAGTTACCCATTAACTACCTAACCAAGAAATAACTCAGTGCGCTTGGTAGGATTTTAATTTCCTAATTGTATTAAGAGTTAGAAAAGTCCAAACCCTAACCAACAAACACACTATCAGAGTTTGTTTAAGTTAGACTGCACATTCCCCAAAAATGTGTTATCGTTAGTTACCATTGGTATTAATCCACTAAACAATTACAGATTTAGTAAATTAATTAGCATTAGATTATCAAGTTAATTCAAATATCGGGCCTTTGATATTCAACTAATAAAATAATCACAAGAACATAAAGCAAAGAACGCACAAACACTAAGAATTAAGTGAACAAAGAATAAACTAGTTAAAGCTCATAGATAATTGGGATTGCATGGTGAGGTTGATCTTTGACTAGATGGAGAAATTAGTCATGCATGTGAAGACAATTCCACGAGATTGCAAGGGAAAGACGACAGGCCATAGCTTGATTTTTCCTTGAATAAAAATGGACTAAAGAAAGAAAGGAGGCTATCGCCTCTTTGTCCCTTCGTTTCGGAAGTCATAGTGAATGTTCCACTACAACTACTGGCCATAAGAATAAGTACGCGGGGCCAAGTCTTCTCCCTTCCCAATAAAGAAACGAAAACTGATAGTAACCTAGGGTTCTTTTGAATTCGTTGTTTTTGGACCTATTTTTGAAAAACTATATTTCACATTTCAAATGTTCGATTATACCAACAAAAATAACCCCAAAACACAAATCAAAGAAATATTTCAAAACAACTTATACATACAAAAAAATTATCCCTTCTTCTTCTCTCCAACCCATCACCACCCACCACCCTCCTCCCCTCTCTTCCTCCCCACCTTCCCTCTCTTTCTCCCTTCTCTCCTTCTCTCCCTCCCACTCCCACAGCCAGCCTCCCCTCCCCCTCCACCTCCCCATCAAATTAAAATTTATTTGGTGTTTTTGAAGCATTTTTAAAATTAAATATTTATTTGGACTAATTTTTTAGGGTATTTCTAAAATTAAAAATTTATTTGGGATAATTTTTTGAGGTACTTTTAAAATAAAAAACATACTTAGGGCATTTTTAAAATTAAAATTTTCTTTGGGGTATTTTTTAGGCATTCTTAAAATTAAAAATTTCTTTGGGGTAATTTTTTGAGGAATTTTAAAATTAAAATTTTATTTGGTGTATTTTTTGGGCATTTCTAAAATTTAAAAATTTATTTGGAGTATTTTTGGGGCATTTTTAAAAATAAAAATTTATTTGGGATAATTTTTGGGCATTTTTCATACTAAAAATTTATTTGGGGCATTTTTAAAATTAAAAATTTATTTGGGGTATTTTGTGGGGCATTTTAAAAATTAAAAATTTATTTGAAGTAATATTTTAGGCATTTTCAAAATAAAAATTTATTTGGGTTAATATTTAGGGCATTTTTAATATTTAAAAATTTATCTGAGGTATTTTAGAACATTTATCAATTAAAATTTTATTTAGATAATTTTCAGACATTTTCAAAATAAAAAATTTATTTGGGGTAATTTTTTGGGGTATTTTCATAATTAAAATTTATCTAACATATATTTTCAGGGCATTTTAAAAATTTAAAATTTATTTAGGCTAATTTTAAAATTAAAATTAATTGGGTTTTTAAGTTTTAAAATTAAAATTTTATGTGGGGTATTTCTAAAATTAAAATTTTATTTGGGATAATTTTGGTGTATTTTTAAAATTAAAAATTTTTTTGGTGTATTTATAAAATTAAAAATTTATTTGAGATATTTTTGGTGCATTTATAAAATTAAAAATTTATTTGGGGTAACTTTTTTGGTTCTTTTTAAAATTTAAAATTTATTTGGGATAATTTATTTGGGTATTTTGAAAATTGAAATTTATTTGGTGGGTGGTGTTAGAAAAATTACCCCAAATAAATTTTTAATTTTAAAAATGCCTAAAAATATCCCAAATAAATTTTTTTTATGAAACTAAAATTCTCAAAAACACTCTCAAAACACCTCAAAGAGCAATTATAGGAATTGTTTTCATATCCCAAATGCTATAGTAGTGTTTTGAAAAACAATCCCAAAATAACTAATCCAAGCGGACCCTAGATTCTAATCTATTAGGAATTTTCTAATACAAATCAGAAACTACCACTTTCCTAATCTAAAAGATTTCCTACTAAAATAACATTAAGATAATTTCCTAATAATAATAAACTACTAAATAGCAAAGAGAATAATTGTTCCAAACATACTCGGTTTGGAATCCTTAATTCTTTAGGGCCTACGATGTAGCGAGATCCCGACAATCAGGACCTAGAAGCATGACTTAGGTGGCAGCTTAACTACTGAGGAAAGTTTTCTAGAATTGATTTTTGGCACATTTTGCTACCAATTTTTGCAATTAACACCAAACACAAATTAAGTAGAATCCACCAAATGATGCAATATTCAACCCAAACAATTAGGAAATATTAATGAAATAAACACTAAAATGCACCTATCATGGATTGCCAAAAAAAGAATCCAAAACAAGAAAACCTACAATATTGCTATAATTGCAACAAAATTGCTCAAAGATGAGAACTTGAATATCACTATAATTGTCACAAAATTGCATTCAAATTTAATCAAAATTTATGATCACTTCAAAAACTATAAGCAAAGATTATTTGATAGAAAATATAATAGAATAAAATCAAAAAAGAAAAAAAAAGTAAAAATAAAAATTTACTGAAAGTGATGGAGAAGTATTAAGAGTGAAGGAGAGAAAAATATTATGTAAAAGATCTTAAAATACATGTTGCAAAGGTAAAAAGAAAATGAAAAGAAATTGTTAATATAGGAAAATTATGGAAAGATCCGAAGGTGGGAATGGAGGAGGAAGTGAGAGAAGGAAAAAAAAATGTCATTATGTTAATGAGAAAGGGAAGAAAAATTGTAACTAGAGTATAATAGTCCTTAAAAAATAAATCAAAATATATGCGATTGACTAACTGAGAATATCCTCGGTATTTGAATAAAAATTGCTCTAGTAGGAAAATTATAATTCTGGCAATATCACCCGCCACTTTGCATGAATTGATTACTGGGATTACATAATCTATTGGTTGTTTAAGGACTTAAAACCTCCATTCCCCTGATACAAATTGAATGTACTAAAAAAATTAATTGATACGGTAAATAATTCACGTTAGTTTGAGATTTATTATTACCTTAATTAGAGGGCTCCTGGCCATTTACTATCTTCTACACCTCCGGATCCTTTGTCAAAATTCTCCTTTTTTCTTTGTAGTTGAATACTTGGATTTATTAATGTTTCTGTAATGTTTGTTGCTGCCCCTTGTGAGTTTTCAATTAAAAATTCTCTGGATTAAACGTGTTAATTAACCATTTTAAGCTTTTATTCAGGCTGCTTAAGCAAGATAAATAACTAGATTCCATATTTCCTCCCAACATCAGATTCAGTCTTTTCCAGATTCCCACATTTGAATAGCCATGAAAAATGTGAGTTGAAATCAATCAGTCCACTACGAATTAGTCAATATTTCCGAAATCTAAAACGTATACTGACTAAAGAGAGTTGCTGCGTATCGTCGTTGAAAAATCTTGGTCCTCAATTTGAATTTTTTTTTGCGTTATTTGAGAGTATATTTGCTGTTGAAGATCTCTAACTATTTCACCGTGTAGAGATTCTTTACTTGGACCTGCCGAAAATTCCTTATATTGCACTTCAGTTGTAAGGAAGACTAGAGGCTTTGGAATTCTCCAACCAATTTTTTTCTTCCTTCTATACTGCACTTAATTTTAGTTCTTGCAATTTTTTTTGCATTTTTTCCCCGGATTCAAGAAAGATTCTAAGCTTTTAGCAGCAGAAATGGGGAGTGGGATTATGGGAGTCAAATATAGACCCCGCCTTCACCTTTTAATGTTTCTATAAGTTGAAATAGGTCTTGATCATAATTAAAATATATTTATGAGTCATTGCATTTGGCCGTGCTCTCGTCTGTTTTATGTTTTGAAAAATCTAATTATAAAAAAGTGATGGTAGAGAGTAATGAGAATCAACGAGACTACTCTTTAGTACATTATAGATTTTAGCTTTTTCACTATTAGATTTTAGCTTTTTCACTATTAAAAAATTTTGATTATTTGTATACAGAAACAAATGAGAATATTAAAATTTTAATTATTCAAAATCAAGATCTATAATCAGATAAAATCGGGTAAATTATTTATAATCCCCCCTGTGGTTTTCACTATTATAATATGACCCCTTAACATTTTAAAATATCCACTTCACCTCCTCATGGTTTTATGTAAAGTGAAAAGTGGACGGAATGTACAACCGGTTACGGCATTTGTACCAAACGCGCTCTAAAAGTGCATGTAATAAAATCTTGATATCCATACAAGCCCCTTATGATTCATAAAAAATTCCACTTTACCCCCTATAATTTTTATAATTGTCCACGTAATTCCCCTATACTTTTATATAAAGTGGTTAATCTATCTATTGATTTAATATTTAAATAAGGGCATTATTGTTATTTCAACTAACGATGTTACATAGGGTATTTTTCGTCATATTTTCACTTTACATAAAATCATAGGGGGTGAAATAGATATTTTAAAATGTTATGGGGGTTATATAGCAACAGTCAAAACGACAGGGGTTATATGTAATTTATTCGATAAAATAATAAACAGAAAATTTGCACTCTCGTAAAATTCTGGTTCACACTGTTTGACTTTTGCCACTTGCTGCCTTAGACCATATTGACTAGTACTTGAATATTCTGTTCAGTCATTAGTGTTCCCAAATTCGAGGTGGTCTAGGCATATAGAATAGAGAATCAAGGGTCAAATCGTTTAACGCATTGAACTTTTCCACACTTGTTCGAGATTTTGCCTACATAATCTTGTTTCTGCTGCAAGAAATTCATCACCTAATATCCTCCATTGCTAACAAACTAGTTACTCAAAATAGTTTCTTTCGTTTCTTCCAAAACACTTCTTCTTCTTTGAGATTGGGGGTGTTTGGAAGCAAAATGGTGAATTTAACTTGTACTTTGCGGACACTAATTGCAGTTGGAACTGAAAGCACAGCAACTACCTTGGAGTGTGGCAATGTCTACCTCTTTAGCCATCCAGAAGCCATGAAGAAAGCAATAGCTGAGGTTGAAACATGTGTTGGACAAGATCGACTCTTAAATTAAGAAGAGATCCCAAATCTGATATCTCAATGACATAATCACCGAAACACTAAATTACATCCTCTTGCTCCTCTTCTTATGCCACACCAGTCAGCTCAAGATTGTGATCTCTGTGGATATGAGGTACCAAAAGGCACAATGCTTTTCACCAACGTGTGGACCATCCAAAGAGATCCAAAACTGTAGGACAAGCCAGACAAATTCAAGGCAGAAAGATTCGATGGAAAGGGAGTTGAAGGGTACAAGTCAATCGAAGATCTAGTAAAGCTAAAACAGTGTCGCTTGAAGTTTGTTGTAGCGAAGAATTATTTGTTATTTGCCTGCACGAATCTCTAACAACTACTTAGTTACTCCATTCTCACTGACTTATTGTATATAAAAAATTGACTTATTTCATAGGGGCAACATCTTTCAAATGGCACAACCACAAGAAAAGAGGCAACTAGCCATCCAAAAATGTTTCACAATCTCGAAACTAACTTATCATTGACATGATTAAGTTCTTGTCCTTCTCGTTGTCTCTCTTACGAGAGAAAATGAAGAATGTGAAGATATATGCAGTTCTATGACAAATTCAAGAATCAGTAGACAACTTTGTTACTCCAAAAGAGGCTACAATATTCTGCTTTATTTTTTAATTTTTAATTAAGATTCTCTTGTTTCCCTTTTCAAATGAAGAACTTGCATACTCTTTTCAAATGAAGAACTTGCTTACTACAAGCATACTCTATCCAACAACACTCCATGCTGTCGCAAGAAATTGTCACACTTATCCACATATTTATACTTGGAAGATATTCAAACTTTTGGAATCACATAAATATACACCAAATTTTTCTTATCCTTTTATTCATTTGACTTAAATGATGGGATCATCTGAAGCTATACAGTTGATTCATTTCTTCAAAAGCAATATAAAAGATCACAAATATTTTCCTGCTTATTATTCTAGACACCTTAACTTGAATGCACATAACTTGAATGCACGTACCTGTGGCTCTTTCATTTGAAGCTCTTCTTAGGCTGTATTTGATAAAACTGAAATTTGAAAATTTAAATTTGAATTCTGAATCAATTAAGTGATTGAATTGTTAAATATTAAGTCTAATATATTTGACTGTATATCACATTCAGTGATAAGTGAATAGTTTATCACTTATTTTTAAAAGCAACTTTTGCCTAAAAAATTCAGTTATACTTAATTAATTCAAACATTTTATTTTTTATTATCAAACACATGTAAGATGTGTTAAGATTTGAATCTAAAACTTTAAGTCTTGGATTGAATTATCAGCGGGGACCTTAGTTTGGTTGCATAAATTGTTTCTATTTCAGAAGAAATTACCTAAAATTAACTGTGGGGATTGAGGCTTCAAATTCATTGTAGTTTAAGAATTGAAGGTCAAGGTCAAGAATTAAAGGAGCCTAGTAACACTACTAAAAAGTTTTCATTATGGGATACATTAATATTTAGAGTCTGGTCTTTGAAGCTTTTTTGAGTTTGGGTTGAAAACTATGGAACATAAATGATTTCATTCAATCTAATTCACATAGCTAAGAGAACTGTAAAAATAATAATAATTCTTACTCTCACAAAGCATCCATTTTCTAGTCCACAAAAAAAAAAAAAACTAAAAAAAAATGAAATTCAGGAACTGAAATTACAAGAAACAGAATATAAATAACAGAAATGCTTTCTTTTCTAAAACCATAAACAAAAGAAGAGATAAGAGGAGACAGATTGAAACAAGGAGGAAAAGAAAAAGGACTTCCCTATCCTCAAAGTGAAAACCCTCCTTTTTTTTTTTTGATCAAAACGACAACACTACTCTCCAACTAGACTTGTATAGCATCTAGAGACTCTCAAGATACTCAAGATTTCTTTAAGAAGAAACTATTGCTTCCTTGTGATGACCCCTGACCTAGGGTGGGAGGGAGCTCTTGAGAGAGTTCAAACAGACTCTATTTGATCATTGGACCAAGGTCCAGTACTTATTGATTAAAAGTGAAAACCACTTGCCTGTACAAATAGCCAGACTTTTCTATCACTTAAAACCAGTGTTGGAGGGCCTATACTCGTTTACTAGAAATAAAAGGATAGCATTATATATCACCTAAAATGGCTGTAAAACTTGGAACCATTTACATTTAAAATTAAACCCCCATAGTTTCAATAGTTAAACATTTATGGTGCAGAGAGATATACTACGAGATAATCTAGTAGCAATTACGTAGG